>JBCAUG010013758.1:0-11013 GCA_038406175.1 Haplosyllis leylae
GCACTTTGTGCCAAAATTTATATTTTCTAAATTAAATCAACTATACTTCTACAAAATGCCTATTTGTGGCTTCCACTAGCATTCCAGGTACAGTACTTTTTATTTATGGGATTTATGAGATCATATCATATTGGTTGTTCATTTATGTTCACATTTCACTTGTTCATTTTGTCATTTAATTTCATTCCATATGACTTGTAATTATTTTAAAATTTCATTATCATTATTAAATATTTTCATGTAAAGTAGTTATGAAGTACACTCACAGTAGTCTTTAATTATTTTTGTAGACCAGTAGAGGCTTAAGTCCTCAGATGGCATTTTTGTTTCTGGCTACCAACTGTGAATGACTTTTGTGAATTATTAGTTACAATAATAAAGTTTATGGAACTGAACTTCAAATGTGTTTGGCTTCATTCAGGCATCTCCTGGTCACAAAAAGGATGCTAGGCCTAGTGCAGCCTGTGACAATAATATACATACATGGTCTTTATTAAAAAACGGTTCTATAGGTTTACTGAAACAAAACCGTTCACTTTGAAAATGTAGATTTAATGCTTCCTTTTTTTATTGAAACACCACCTACTTTGTGGAAATAAATATGGTTTTTATTACCGCCCGCGTACGTAGTACGACCGGAGGTTATGTTTTCATCGGTGTCTGTTAACACGGGGGTGTCACCCCATCTCCATCCCATAATATTTCCACTGGTCCCATATCCTTTCTGGGGGGACCCCATCTCCATCCCATAATATTTCCACTGGTCCCATTTCCATTCCAGGGGTGGGGGGTAACCCCCCCCCCCCGATAGGACAGCAGAGCGAGCACTTGCTACGCGGCGTGCGGTATGCCTCTTGTGTTCACGCAGGAGGACTTTCTAGTTTCTTTATTGAAACACCATCTGCGTTGAGGGAATAAACATGACGTTTATGATGAAGGTCCTATTTATGCGTATATCATCTTGGTCGATGCAGATTGTTGTTTGTTATTCTCTAAACAAATTACAATGACGAGCTCCTATGTGCTGACCAAGATGGTCATGGACTTCAAATATTTACACGACATTTAATTGTACATAATATACTGACGAAAGAAAGAAGACTGTAAATACAGAAATACAATTATGAAATGTGAGAGACCCATCCTGGAAACTACATACATGTACATGTATGTGCTGTTCGGCATTTGGTTGTGTGCAAACAGCACAGTCAAACATCTGTGGTAGACATGAGGCCAAGCACACACACGCATAAAACGAATGAATTTGAAGTCCTCAAATGCGAAATGGTATGTTATAAGTTATAAGCTCCACTTTTATTTCATAGTTATTCGTTTAGAATTCAAAAACACCCAATGAATAATTTTAAGCATAGTCTAAGAGCGTATAATTTTTCATCGGCAAGTTATTGTACTTAGTCTATCTACTAATACTCATACCTAATAAAAAAAAATCCTGCTACGAAGAGGATAAATTATCTGAAATTCCGAACTTCCACTTCATGTTATATCTCATTATGTCAAGATGAACAGGTAACCACCAGTTTATTTGGCTTACATGTCACTTTGCCTTCTTCGCTCGACCTTTTCATCAATATATGTTCTTCATTTACAGAACATGATGCGACTTTCTAAAAAAACAACAGAGACAGGTCACGAGAACACTGTCACTCACTCTATGTTTAACAGTCTTGTACCTACTATTGGAGCATACCGACGTCAAATCGTTTGACGAAAAAATATTACGGAATGCGTACTCGATCTACAACCAGACATTTCTACAGTTGAAGCAAAGAGCCTCGAACTTGACAAGAGGTTGGTGAAGCTCAATATTTTGACACCACCATTGGGAAACAGGAGTGAAAACGATACAAGTGAAACAGAACATATTCGCAGAAATCAAGAAATATTTCCAGCCACGGATATACCAGTGCTGACATTGTTCCCCCACAATGATGAACACACGTAGTAAAGTTTTAATTAACTCTATTACAATTCGTAATTGGGCTCAGCTTGGATGTATTATTAAGCCTGTACTCTTTCTCGATGCAGACCAGAAATTGAGTGCTCTTGCAAGTGATGCCAAACGTCACGGATGGGACTTTTTACTCATCGAACAAACTAATAAATTTGGAACATCCGTATTTAATGATGTGTGTACACGCGTACGAAAAAAGTATTCAAGTGTATTCCATGGATATTCCAATGGCGACATCCTTTACGACCATACTCTACCAAAAACTTTGTTAGCAGTTACCAAGGCGCTGCCTAAACTGAACAGTTCAATGTTGATTGGAATCAGAAACAATATCGATATGAAAGAATACCTAACTACAAATACGGCCTGGAACAAATTCCATCAAACATGACTATTGACAATGTTGTCAAAAAATACGGAAATCTAAGCCAGACTCCTCTGTGGTGCCAACAAGAGGTACTTCAGTTGGCGCGGGAAAGAACATTACCGTTCAATGCCGGGCTAATGGACTATTTCTTGTTGTCAAATCATTCCTTCCCTTGGAATGAAGTGAAGAATGTTGTGATTGGTCGACCTGGATATGATAATTATTTTCATATTTTTGCAATGGATCACAAAACCCACGACGCCATTGATGCAACAAGGACAATTAATGCTCTTCATCAAACTGGAGGGGATAGGAATCTCGCAGAGGCCAAGGATAAAATGGATTCCCGATACAACAAGAAATTGATTGGCATATTGAATTATGGCCGAGTTGTAACCTACGTCTGCAGATTATACACCTACTTTAGTAACGATCAGGTCCAACTCGCTCGCAGATTATACAAGGACAGAAGAACTTACGATACAACGGAGTGAACGATCGGGAAAAGTGATTGAAAGAAAAAGTTACTGCACAATTGATTTGGAATCTAATGTGGAACATGCGACCACATAACCGTTCGTGATATCAACGCATTTCAGTACTGATGTCTATCAGGAGTATTACCAATGTAATATTTCATTGGACATTATTGAAGTCGTTCCCTACAGCGTAACAGGATAATATTGAATTGCTAGACAGGCAATTTTAAAGAGTAGGGAGCTAGATTTTTCCGAGCAAAAGCGAAAAGTTTTTGCCGCCACTCAATTACGAATTTCCTACACAGCCTCGACCCAAAAGCAACACATCTTCCATCTGTTCTCGTGTGAATAAGTCTTATGAAAGTCATCGTTTCTATCCGCCAAAATATTGTTACACAATGAGCGCCCTACCTTTGCAGGTGTTGACGTAGGTTGTAGGGATGCAGCCATTTCCAACAGATATATAGTCAAATATACAACAGCATCAGGTATTATTTTCTCATTCACAGCCTAAAGTAAAACAACCAATACTGGTTAAAAATAAACTACATGACGTCATAAAAGTTTTGTAATTCTTTTTGACTCCATTTTGTGTTCTTCATACCTTGTACAGTAGTGTGAATATGAGAGCGTGCATAGTTCTACATTGTAGTAATCTCCTGAGCGTGAGGTACGATGCAGGTATAATTCCTGGTAATCTGAAGGGAGGCCATGGCGATCCCGAACCCTTGTACAAACCTTGTTGTTTTACACTGAAATTGGAGTTGTTGTTTTTTTAAAGAAGCACATTGGTAATCTATGACTCATTCAATACCGAAATTATTCCATTGTGATTAACGTTTTGAAATAGAAACTTCCAAGTTTTGTGAACAAGAGTACCTATATCTGGTGTATGCACACCAAATGTAACTAATAAAACAGTTAGCAGGCACTTTTATATTTAAAATAGTCTATTACTATGTCTAATACTTACTGACTAGTAAATCTATCCATGGCAGTCTGAAAGTCCCTCCTATGGACAGTTCTCAGCAAGACATATATAGGATCAAATTCAGATTCCCAGATTAGTCCTGAATGAACAGAATTTCACACTGTAGATGACTATCACTACTATCTATTGCCGAATCGTAAATTCATAAAGAATTGCTTACCTTTTGGCACATACATTCCTTGTTTCATAGCTCCTCCCGCTTCAAAATTTGGAGCAACATAATCAGCCAACTTAAAAAGAAAGTAAAAGAAAATACAAGTAATGTACGTGTGCTCTAGTTTTGGCTGGCACCATCATTTTAAAAATAACAATGTATTCTAACAAAAAATGCAACATCACCAAACCTACTTGTTTCAGAGTTGGTTCAATGTCTTTCGACAGACTATGACCAATGGGCGCACATCTGTCTGGCACGGAGTCCATCAAGTTACTGTGTGTGCGATCAGCCATACATAACAACGTTAACATCTCAAGTCGTATCACTTCACTGTCTGTCATACCTTCGTAAATAAATACAGTTAAATTTAAATCGACATCCAACATTATTCTATCTCTACCTGTCCACACGAAATCTTGTCAACTGACATGGGTAACATCATTTCAACACAATGTACATGTACTTACTGAACAGAATATCGTTGTTTTGTCACGACTTACCCAAGAAAGTTCTGATGCTAAGCAGTTGGCACAAAACCGTCAAAGCACCTTCCACCATGGGCAACTCCTGGTCTGGTTCCAGAACACCTCTTTTCCGCTTGTCGGATGGTACAAAGGTCAAGTAGTCAAGGATATTGAAACGGCTGAGTACAGTCTTCACAAAGATATCGGGGTCCAGTCTAGATGCACACACCTGGCGAATACAGACAGTTTTTTTATCCTTAATTCTCTTAAAATACCCAAAATCTGTCTGGATAGCGGGATCTTCATGCTTACGCCTCAGTTTTACGGTTTGTATATTACCTGTAAAAGGTACAAATCTGCATCCACCATCGAATTACAGAAGTGACACTGTATGTATGTCATCGCTTGACCTTTGATTTGGAGACCATTTCGCACCCACATTCCAGCAAATATTTCGTGAAAAGCCACCTGAAAAATTAAATTGTCACAGATTGCATACAATCATTTTTTGTGATATTCTAACACTTTTGCACAACAACACCGTGCAATAACTTCCACAATTCAATAAAAAAAGGAGGTCAAAACCTGAAGCTGAAGGGGGTGGATCATGATCATCTGAAGCTGGTTGTGGGTCGGCAGTAAGTAATGGATTTCCTGGTTTTGTATTCTTACAGCGTTGCTCAAAAAAGTTGCCAGGTACCGATGCAGTGGAATATGGAATGATATCTCCAGGCGGTTGGGCTAATTTTGAGAAAGAAATACAATGACAGTCGTTAAATATTCAAAACAGGAAATCTCCCTATTCAGCATGTCATTTGCAATGTTCCCACATGAGAGCAAGTGACAATATTCCTCAAGCCCTGTTTCCTAATTTGTATTTGACAAAAGCTTTGAAGGTCACTCCCTTGGGAGTATGTGTTGGCTCTGAAAAGAACCAGGTTTATTTTGAATAAGTCACTGTTTTCTTAGTCACTGTTGTCCATCATTTCCACAGATAGAGATGGGCTCCAGACAAGGCCACACTCTGTGTACAATTTGGACTGCAGATACTGCAGAATATCAGCCATTCGAGTAGCGTACTTGTGGAACTGATTGCGAACCCCTTCCAGTGTGACCAATCTAAGCCTCAGCGTGTAGCGGTACGACTTGCGGTTGTTACCAGCCGCACGTCTGTGACGCACTGTAATCTCATCAATGCTGTTGTTCAAAAGGACAATCTGAGAACACGCCACTTGAAACTTCTTATTTATTTTCTGGAGTTGATGGATAATAACCGCAGAGGGGTTTTCATTTTTCTTGTTGCTTCGTCTCATTATATTTATTCTAGAAGTCAGCATTTTGTTGTGCTTAGCAGTTATCGTTACCAGTTTGGATCAAGATATGGATTCTGGATTCAAATGCAAACCTTTTTGTATCCTCACTCTTTGCTCATAATTGCAACTCAAATAGATCATGACACGACTCGCAAAAATATTTCTCCTGTCTCACAGAACATTTCTCATGACTGAGAGTGTCAATTATCAGTTGCGCATATTATTCTAATGGCACTTTGTTCTCGCGTGTCAAACAACACGTTTCACATTTGAGTAGCAAATAGCGCGACTTTCGGAGAACAGGCAATGTGTGAAAACATCATGAAAAGATTTGAGGGCATTTGCAGTTTGTGCTCCAATACATTTACGATTTTTTTTGCATGTCAATAAAATCATGTCTCTTGTTGCACGTACAGTGAATACACTCCATAAAACTGTAATTCACATGAAATTTTTTCAAACAGTGCTGCAAATAGGGTGCATTTCGCTTCCAAGTTCAACCAAACCAACGTGTATTATGAAAACTTCCAACAAGATTTTACAATACACATCTCACCAAGACAAAATCATTAATTATAAATCAAACAACCGCAACAGAAATGACCAACTAATAATGTACCTACCACAGTATGCGGAGACATATTGATAGCATCGAACCAGTCTTGCAGCATTTCTATCGCTTTTTTAACCACTGTCCTTGTATAATCTGCAGACATCTAAAAACATTGAAGTAACAACAGCTTGATAGGAATGAAAGCGCGGTAATCGGTTTTTGTTTAAAACAAAATCTTTGTATGTCACCTACCTCAGTGTTACAGTGAGCCAAAAGAGACCACATCGGCGACAAACTGATTTCTAATTCTGCTGAAAATGCTGCATAGTAAGTTTCTGGCTCATATTGCACATGTTGTACTAATTCTCGTTTGTTCAAGTTCATACCTGAAATGTAGAAACATGGCACCGTGTAATCCTCAAATTCAAAAGTTTATTTTTCAGAATAATTTTTGCGTATATCCACACCCATCTTTTCGAACTATCCATACCTTGCAGACAAGATGTTATTTCAAACCAGAGCTGCAGCAACCTTTCGTCAGCCATGAATTGGTAAGCAACAGGTTTGTGGGAGAGTACATTTATAAGATCACTAACAAAAGGCCAGTAACAATGATCTCTCATCAAATCCTTGCTGCAATCCAGTACCAGGTGATAATTGTCTCGCGGATCTGGAGAAGAGGGCTACAATGTACTACATCCAAAAGTTTACCATTATATTCTATATATCACGTTTAAACATATAACCCATTACCACTTAATACATTTTGTGTTCAGGTGACATAATAAAGAAGAATTTCATGTTCATGATCACTAACGTAACCTTACTTATTACTAGTCCAAACGCAAGTTAAAAGACACAAATAAAACAAAATATCACTTTGTATTTACCATTCATATCTGAAGATGTAAGAACCCTTTGCAACATTCCATTCAGTGAGATCAACATGAGGTACAGCAAGTAGTAGTCGTTCACCATCGTACATGCTAGTTCTTCCGGGCTCAGTAACTGAACACTCACATGGACTACTCTGTTGGATATCGTTTGCCTGTCGATTGACTCGATAAGGGCAACTGATATACGGCTGTAGTGTTGGATGAATGCGCGAGCAAAATTCTCCTAAAGTTGCGAAAAAACAATTACTGTAATAACGTAAGTTATATTCATTTGAAAATTACAAGAATAAGTCCTTTTAAATTTTGCACAAAAATGCACGAATAGAAACTTCTGAATTAAACGTACCGTGTATTGGTCATCCGGCAAAATACTGAGCAGAAAAGTCACCATTTTCTGTGGAAATTCATACTTAAGCGTCCAAAACAATAATTCTTCTAGAAGACTCGAATGTTTCAAAGGGCAAGTTAGAATCGGTATGTCTGAAATAATTTCACATCATTACCGACCACGTACGTAGTAAGAGGGAATGCAATATTTTCAGCAGTGTTTGTGATTCTGTTCAGGAGGGGAGCTGGCATACCTATCCCATGATGCACTGGGCCTGGTCAGGAAGGTGGACTCGCCCCGTTCCTTCTGGCAGGAAGGATCAGGAGAGAATGAGGGCATAAGACCAACCAGGAAGGAGGAACTATCCCACAGGAAGGAACAGCCAGGAAGGACCAAATAGTAAAGAGGGGCTAACCCACCTCCAGGTAGGACTGGTCAGGAAGGCGGTCCCATCCCAAGAGCCCCTCCCCCACCTCACAGGAGGAATAGGTCGGTATGCCTCGGAATGTTAATCGGAAATCAAAATCAGAAATCAACTTGTTCAACCGACACTCTTTCAGCAACAATAAATACACTTTACTGGACTTAAGTCGAACTAAAAGTACCCGAGTACATTTGGGAGCAAAGTGTGTATTCATGTGGTGAAGACATTTTACGGACGCAACTGTACCTGACATGTTATTGGGAACAGGAGGTGTTTTCAGTGACTCCACTGCAGTTAAGTAATTTGCGTGCCCTTGTCTTAGTTGGCAATGACCACTTGTCAGGACTCCTGGAAAAAGAAAATGAGGAGTATTTGTAGTACTTAACATTTATTTATTGTAACTTAATTCAACCGTCCTTTTTCTTTGCTTAGGAAATGTCCAGCTTGCCTAAAAGAACCAAAATTTTGATTTTAAACCTTATGTCTAAATTCACTATTCAGCTTTCAAAGGAGGGTGTCTCAATATCACAGTTACTCAGAATATCCTGAAATACATTTTGGTTTTGGAATTTTTAAATCCGATGAAATTTTAGCATTTTGTTAACTGTTCACGTACAAAAAAGCAACCGAACAGACACTATACTGAGAGATTCATCTATAAAGAGACGGCGTAGCTTTAAAACGAAAAAGATTTTGAAATGTAATTCACCTTGATTGAAGTCGCTGTACATCTCTGCATTTGATAAAACTTTTGTAATCACTGTTCGCATTGCTGCTCCCATGTCACTCAGACTATGTAAGAAACTAACAAATTGTTCGGAGTCTTGCATCGCCATTAAGATGTTGTCCGTGTCTGATATATCTATCAAAAGAAATGTACACACAAGGTTACCATTCATTCTACAACGTTGCCGAATTCCGGTGATAAATGCAGCACACCTGAACGCTGCAGTTCGTTATTTGTAATGTACCTGCTCTAAAATTGTCCCGAAGATGTTGAACTAAGCGAAAAATTAATTTAGGCATCATCAATTCTGCTATTCCCAACAGATCAGGCGGCACTTGCACTTGTTTTTGTGCTTGTTCTGGTCCATGCCTTGGACAAAAGCTATAACAACACAAGAAACGATCATCAGCGATGGAAATGTATTGTATCATGGTGGAAATATAATGCGTAATGTGTAGGCTGCGAAAAAAAATCAAGAAGCAGAAGAAACTTGATGGCTGGTGTGCGTAGTTGTTTGAAAGATGTAAATGTTCTTCATCAAATTTTTGCGCCGAGTCTTTGTATGGTTATAATAGGAATCCTATTTGAATGTTGACCCTGACTGGCTGTCTGCCACTTGTACGTAGGCCTAATTAACACATGTAAACTCAATATTTATCCTCACCGAATCATATACGATTATTTAGATGTGGTAAGGTTGCTTAGTGATTCTGATACGCACCCAATGGCTTTCATTACAGATAAGTTTCCACAGTCACATGCGCCCCCAGCCTGACTTCTGAACATGTTGTAATCATGCCCTGTAAACAACGCAACGTACGAGTTTCAGACATTTACGCAAGATATACGTCAGGAAATTTTGCGAAATTCTGTCCACAATTATAGGTCTTGATCAATGATATAATCACAAAACAGAATGATAAATGAATTTACAAACCAGTGTGGTCTCCAGACTGGAAACAGTCTGCACAAAGTGACATACATGGCGAGATACCACAAGTTCGACAACGGTATGCCACGAAGTTTGCCGTCCAAACAAGGCCACATGTAACAGCATTATCGTATTTTTTCACTGCACATACAATACAAAATTATTTCCACAGAAACAACCCAATGGGAAGTATCCTTAAATTACTAATAGCGTCAATATACATATGTATTTTTCTACTTTCATTAATTTTGATATAGATATTGCCTTGGGTTGAATGCTACCTTCTTTTGAAAACTCGTCGAACGGCAATCCACCAGCAATGATGTGTCGGCACCAGTCAATGCACTCAAAGTCATCGATGGCTTTTGTTGGAGACAGAAGGTAATTAAGCAAATCTGTTAATTGCTGTTGAAATTGGCCACTCTGTCGCAAAAACTCTTGTTTTAGGTACCTGAAAGGTTACGTTTACAATGACTTTATTCCATATTTTTAAAAAATGAAATAACATTTTAAAATAATATTTTCAGGCTTTTTTCCTGATCTGATCTCATCTGACGTGACAGCTCTTGCATATTGTGCTGTTAATCTTCAAGGTTACTACAATTAAATACAGATATTCTCGTACTATTTACCTGGCAACAGGCCTTTTCCCTCTTTTGATCAGCTGGTTTGAACTTGGTTGGGACATTTTTGCACTGGGAAATGGGTCCCAATGAAATTCAGTTTTCAAATATAAGGTTCATCTAAGGCATGGTGATGAGTGTGGCTTAAAAGCTCATATGCTCTTCTTGAAACTTTAATCATTTTACAAACGGTAACATGTTTAGAATTCACATAAAATGCTAAATTGAAATAAGTAAACAGAACATCTTCAAGTCCTAATCCTATTTTTCTGCAGAATTTTTATGGTCATATATTTTTATGACGAGATTTATAACTGCTTTTACGCGTAGGATGCGCTTAGTACTTTAATTTTTGCGGTGATTCGCATTGATGTTCAATACTTAAGTACGTGAACTCTAATACAAATATTTTTCATAAACACACATGAAAACAAATATACTTTTTTCATTATTTGTTCTCAAATCACACACAAAACCTGTAGGCTCTGGGACTGCAACGATTTGCAATCCGCTATAAATCTGTGCATTTCAGCAAAACTCACATTGCCTGGTGGGTAGAAAAGACAAAGGGATCCTTCCCAGTATGTCTTGGTTTACTAATTATACTTTGTTACCATACACTGTTTTTGTTGTATAATAGGAGAGCCTAGCTTTGGGCTCTCTCTCTTGTTCCTCCATTCACTCCCCATCCACACCACTCCTATTAGATTTAACCCTTTCACTACTGACCAGTTTGCATATTTTTCCAATGCAAAACTGATAAAATGAGTGTGTTTACTTAAAAA
>JBCAUG010013769.1:0-11013 GCA_038406175.1 Haplosyllis leylae
ACGAAAGCCAAATACAGTTGCGGTTTCGCTCCTCTCCTCAAACTTTACGAAAGAGATAAATCTCAACCTGTTACATATACATATATCTTCAAGTGCCAGACTGACTACGAAATGTCAACTTAGCTCAGAGGATACAGTGTGAGACCTGAATGGCAGAGGTACCAGGTACAATTGGTGCTGAGCTAACATTTTGTTATTGGATTTTTTTTGTTTTCATATGTTAAAGCCTGTGATGCCAACATTGTCATAATTGCCAATTTTGGCTATTTTGTGAAAACCCCGATTCCAGCTACTACTTGTATCAGGGCTTGAATATCTTGTCACCGACTGCGCAATACAAATAAATCCAAAAAAGCCTTGGCGAAAGCCATCGCTCAGGAAATACCACAGCAAAAATAAGTACAATCTTGACATTCAACCTTTTCACCAGAGCGACAAGCTGTGAATGCCAATAGAGCTGATGGGATGAGTCCCATGCATTGCAAAGACAGATCACTGTAATTCTTGGAGTGCACCAAGTCTGGAAGACAACTCTACCAAAGAAAAAAACTTCTTTCACTTTGTTTTACAATGAATTGTCGGCCTGCACCACTTTTTCAAACCTTTGAAACATCAAAGTGTAACAACAAACCAAAACAAAGAAAACACCAAGTAACAAGGCTGCAAAATCAAGGAAGTTTGTGACAGTCTTACATTTGTTCACGCTAATAAGGCCCCTAATTGGACAACAGACGGCCACCTTCATTGGTAGTTGCACGTCAATCTTTGTCCATGATTGTAATTTTCCTGAGTTTGTGTCACAACGTCCTCTTTTAGCCTATATTCGGAATAAAACACAAACAATTTTAGAAAAATAAAGAAAGAATCCATATTTTAAAATATTGGGTATATCACTGTCTCTTCTCAAAGTCCAGCTTCCACAATTAATTACATGGGCTTCACTTGCGTAAACATTTCCCAACTTAAATTTAGATTTTCGGTTCGATTAACATGCGCGGTAAGACATTTCTTGCTGCTGCTCATTACGAAGAAAATAGATGCAGGTGGGTCTGGGTTGCTCACCTTAACTATAAACAAGTGAAAACAGTCTCCTTTCAAGCTAAATTCGATTAATACTGTTACATCCAAATCAACTTAGAGCTTATCGGACTTGTCCTTTAAAAGGAGAAGAGGATTGCGGTATGGGCCTTAAGTGCGCACGTGATTGCTTTTAGATTTAATTTTTCCCTATGGGAAAACACTTTTATGTCCACTCCTAAATGCCATCCCCGGGAAGTGGTAATTGCTTCTATTCTTGGCCTCAGGTTTCTTCGATAGAAATCCCATTCCACAATTGGTATGTAAGTTGTTCGCGAATTTTTCTTAATATGCAGAACCACTTGGGCTGGCATGTGTCTTTCAAAAATCAATTTTCTCTGCCTTCAGAGAAAAGTTTATTTTGTATGCATGATATTTTCATGTAAGTCTTAACCTCAGATTTTCACTAAATCAAAGGAGAAAAACAATCACTTTCAAATAATATAGTTTTCTACCATTGGAAACCTGATATCCAACTCGTTTGTCTGTAATGCCAATTGAATGTTATAACTATAGTCACCATCCGTCAAGTACACGAATTGCAGGTCATTGCACTGGCTAATGTCAAAAGTCAGATGCGCAATGCCAATTACAGTCTGGTAATAAAAACTTTAAATGATCTCATGTAAAACCCAACAGGAGAGTGAAATATGCACTCGTTACTCTGCAATGACATTACGTCCATGCAATGTGCTAAATTAAGGTGATTTGTAGTCACCAGGAGAAAGTCCCTGCACAAGGGGGAAACTGCTGCAAGAGGCACTTATTAGGTTAAAAGCAATAAGCACAGGTTCTTTTCCATTTCTTAATTTGGAAGGTACCTTAGAGAACTTCAATAAAACTCAGAACACTTTGGGACAGAAAAGACACTAATGGCGTGACTGGACAAACTCACTGAAAAGGCGGTCAATTATTATCTGCATCCAAAGAAAAGATCTCTTCAACATCTTTAGCTCATAGATCACTTTGGGACAAAGTCATTCAGTTTTGTTTTGAAAATGAAACTCCACCAAATGTAATTTGGGTCATATTAAATGAATAGTTTTTGTATTTGTTGCATTGAAGGCTCTTGTGGATTGTATGTGTGGGTTTTCACCAGACACTCTGGAAATTCAATGATCAGTTTGCTAGTATGTTTTGTTAAGAACGTCCACACTTGTTAGAGTTTTTAAATTTTAATTTCTGTAGGGAAATTTAATACATCATTTTTCTGGAAAGACGATTTCAGAAAACATGTCGGCATTAAAGTGTACCTTAGTATATATGTATCCTTCATTTTGTATTCTAATTGGCACATTGGCAATTTTTCTTACATCTAAGTTTTCCCATAAATCAAACTATATGGCTTACACTATGACGCAAGAGTTTGGATAGGAATCTATCGGAGAGATGTAAAGTCTAGCGGAGCGTGTGAATACTAGGGCATTGCAGATTGGACACAGGTTTGTTTAAAACCACTTCTAGGTTCAAAAAGGTTTTGAAAAGAAAAGCAATCTGCATACTTTTAGGGAATTGGTTTTCATAGAGGATGTATTATTCTACATTTTAACATGTCATAAGTCTGAAAATTCAAGGTCCAGACATATTTCCGCCTCAGGCGACAGCACTGGATTTAGCATTGCAAACACTACTAATTTCATCATTTTCATCTGGAAATCCTCTCTTTTACCAACCCATATGTAGCAATCTGCATGACCATAAAGACTCCCTTTCTGCCACATGTTAAATTTTATAGTTCATCAGAGCATTCCAGAAAGCTCCAGAAGGAACAGCTGCATGCCCCCCTGTTCTTTCTAAGACAGTGCAAAGTCGATGACCTCAGCGCTTAAGATGTCACACAACCCCATTCCAGCGCCATTGAGGTTACACACCAGGAAGTCCACGTTGATACGGATTTAGTTAATGCGGACGCACTTTCTTTTAAGTGAATGAATTTCACAATAATTAAAATTGACATTAGAATTGTCCTCATCCTCAGAATTCAGTACAGCTGTAAGTTTATCTTTCAGTTTCTAAAGAACATTTGGACAGAACAGTATTAGTGCCAGTCAAGTATAGTTGTGTCCCTTATTTAGTACAGAATATCCTGGGCAGTCTAGGATGCAGATATCTCAAAATAGTCATATTGTCCTTATTCCTGCTCAATGGAACACAAATGCCAAACAGGGCAATGACCATGCAAATAGAATCAAAGAATATCAAATATATAAGGAAAATGTACCTGTCGAAAAAATGGAAATTTCCCTTGTTGTAGAATTTCAGAGACCGCTGCATAAATATGCACTTTCCTTAATACTAAAAGCATTAGTTCATATGGATAACAAGATGCAAGCTTCCATAATTATCTTTAGAGCAATTGCTCAGATGGGAGAGGTGGAGCTATTAAAGTGAATTGGGGAGTGTGTGACTATATCTCTAATGCATTACTGTCACATAAACTGTCTTTAAAAGACTACCAAACCTCTAAGACGAACAAGAGCAGGTCAAAGAGGGAATTCATCTTGTTATTGAACCACATAGAAAGTAAAGTAATATTCCAGTTGCCACGAAAATAAAAACTATCTGTGAAGATAATATTAGCCCACGAGTTCCATTTTATAAATGACATGAAATTGTAATTGCTTTATTTAATGCTGGCTCGTTTGAAGTCACCTTAATGATTGATTTGGGGTGCAGAAGATTTGAAGACATGGTGTAGGGGTGCCTTTGGCACTTTTTATAGATATTTCTAATTTCCGACAATGTGATTAGATGCAATTGAGAATTTGAAATGGGGTGAGGGGGAAGCAATGATCCTTCAGTATGTAAATGAATACAACGGGTATGAGGGATGTGACAAGTACTATGTATGAGGGTTACAAGGTACAAGATTTAAGTGGTTATGAGGGGTGCGAGGTACAAGGCTGTAGGCTTATGAGAAGTATGAGGGTTGTAATAGTTGATAAAACAATGTTGTAGTGGAATAAATACATTTTTGCACGTCTGGTGACATTGTAATTCTTTTGCTTATTTCTCTTAAACTCCTCATCCAATTTTAATGCCACTTGCATGATTCAGTAGACTTGTAGGAAACATTCTGCAAAGTTTATATATTAAAGGACAAAATTGTTTAGTTGAGGAGATGGCCAAAAATAACATATAAAATGTCCAAACATTTGTTAATCTAGAATAGATCACCTATTATATCTTGTTAGCTTTAGATCTTGATCTACATGCCTTTCTATGATTGTTAATTCCAACCCAAAAGACAAACAGAACATCCAAACATTTAAAAATAATGAGTGGGTCCGTTTCTGCATAATAATTAAGAAAAAATTGAATAAATAGCATTATATTGTCTTTCAACTTTGATATGGCGCTCATTGGTGGACATGCAATTCTTTATTTTCAACTGAGAATTATTTTAGTCCTGTGTGAGTTATATACACATCCTTACCCTAAATAAAGCTTGACTTGAATATCATATGGCAGATTGGATATGCCATGTTTGATCACGATTCACATGATAATTCATGTTGAGAGGATTTAGATGAAAATCCACAGTTTGTTCCTTCAGAAAGAAATTGCGAGTTCTAAATGGAAGTGTCATAGCACATAACATTCCACCGAAAGTTGTTGCATAAGGTAAAGGTCTGTCTGTACTGTAATATTATGTAAAAGTATTTTTCTTCGGTGGATTTGTGAAGAAACATTTCAATGTCAGTGCTGTAAAAACATCCATTTCAGCTTAAAATGTTTCAAGCAAATGTCAAAGATAACTCTGAATGAAGAAACTCCGATGTTTTCTTTATTACCATTGCAATATTTGTTTGGACTAAGAATTAAAATATAATATAAAACAAATATTTTACATTTTGCCTTTTAGTTTTGTGGATTTCTCTTTAAATTAAAACGTTAGCTAACACGTTGTCAAGCTAAGAATTAAAACGAATGTAACTGTGTACGCAGGAATAATTTTAATGGTGTCTTTGGACTTCATATTTTCCACTTCAATCTTGAAGCAATATAGTTTGCACTTAGCTCATGAGCTTACATACCTTTCAAACGAATATAATGTTACGTAATATTATGCTTAATACAACACTCTTGTATCATTAACAATTGGCATTGATGTGGGCGTTCCTACTCGTTTCAAAGGGCTATGACAGATTTGGTGTACAGTATACATTTCTCTCTTTATTTATTTCTTGCTGATTGACAAATATGTCGCAGTGAGTTTACAATTCTACACCTGCACACCAAAACTAACCCGTTAGTAGGCAGTCAGATAAGATAGATGGTAGAAGTTTCATTAAATGTATTTTCTTTGCATCCATGAAAGTAATCTTAACTGTTCGGTCACAAAATACCCAGCACCTCTGAGTAATTTAGTTTGTGAATTAAGACGGATAGGGAAACCATCACAGAACTGTTTTACTACCTCCCTTGGTGTAGGTCTTGAATGGAGCCCGATGCATTCGTCATTTTGAGTAGGCACTTACGATGGCTTCATGTTGAGGTCAAAATATGACAAATCACCATTTACAACAGAAATGAATGAGAGAGTTACACTTGAGCACACATAGTCTTGGAGAATTTATCTTTCAATACATCTCTGATGTGCCCACAAAATATAGATTAACCAACTAAGAACAGAAATGAGCAATTCCCATTCATTGGTTGAAGGTCTAATCCGAGATTAAGACCGACATTAGCTGACCACGAAGAACACGCCGCATGTTTCATACCATTGGGGCCTATTCTTCCACGTTAAATGAAGCATTGGGTAAGTTGACTCTGGTCAGCGCTGATAAAGAATGTGTAATGTGTGTCTTTCATGCTGTGTTAAACTTGTGCAATGTTCAATCTGTCCCAATCTACATAATTTATCCCAATTTGTATGGGATTTGAGTTTCATAATACGGAAGCTTTTCACGCAAAACGTGATCTGGACCAACATGAAAGTGTCAAGAGTGTCTGAGAAGGGAGAGGAAAAATTAGCAATGGGCTAAAATCGTGATCTGACGAGTCAGGACGTTAGATGTTCTGAAACATGAGTCCTAAATCATCTAAATTACTGAAATAAAGTTTGGTACTATTTGAGCGGGATTTGATAAAATTTTCTCTTTATTTGATATTGGATCCACTCACAAAATATCTCATCAACAAAATAGGTTATAATTAGAAACCACCCTAGTTCACAGACGACAAAAGCTGTTACCAATTTTCCTTATTTATCAAAAGCTTTTCTCCTTTTTCATTTAATTTAATGTTAATATTGCTTTTTCATTTTATTGGATAGATTTAAATTGAATTTCTATTCTTCCAGCATGTTCCATTAGATTTAAAGGAATAAATAAAGGGATAATTAAAGGGATAAATGTGCCTTTCATGTTCAATGAATGTGTCGAATAGTCTAAGGTGCTTACACTGAAGGTTGACTGTAATATGAAACGTGCCACTTGAGATGACTGTGTACTGAGTATTTTTGATTCAGGCATTTTGCTCGAAATTGGGGACAAGACCCATTCATTGGCACTTATTAGAAACGTTGAATGAACATGTCGCATTCAATCACGGTAACAGTTTCCTATTGCACTGAAACGTTCTTGTTCGTTTCACGCTATTGTACTTTTGTGACAATTGTGCGAAATAGCTTTTGATTTTCAATAAGCTCAAAATGAACAATTAGACGTCTGAAAGAACACAGGATGCCTTTTGCATTGCGAAATCGTCAAAGCTTTCTTGATTCACGATGGAGTTTATTTCCGCGGTTTCCGGCAAATCGTTTGAGATTTAACCTAACGTCTGTATCATTGTAATTTGGTGGGTGGAGGAGTTAGAAGTCCAAGCTAAGCTGTTCCTCACAGGGCAATACAGTTGACTTGTTGAGATAGATTGCCCACTGATTCCTAGAGCTAGGTGTTTTTGCTTGATTGCACAGGACAACCAGTAAGACGAGGACTAAAAACTTAGCTCCATACCTAGAGAATCTCTTAGTTTAAACTATCGAGCCATAAATTTGGTCAGCTTATCCCAGAAACGGTAGGAAATTCCCCAGCTGAATGGACCTAATCCAGTGACGGTGCGGTGATAAATCAAGGTACAAGTATTGAAGACTGAGAACTTCTTCAAGCTTGATTCTAATGACATTAAATTTTTTTTAATCTAATCAAGCTTTAATGTTTCATTATTAATTTGTGGTATTTTGCTCCCTTCTTTGCCCACTTGTTAGACTATCATCTCGGCGCTGGATGAGCTGCAGCAACTTATAAAAGGAAAAAATTTGGTCTTTCTGAACTCGATTTTGTATTGTGCACTAATCGATTTCACTTGTCAAATGAATTAACTGTACTGGTAAGTAGTTCTGGATTACTCATCAACTTCTATTGTCACAATGTAACTGTATAACAGCAAATTAAAAATAAAGTGTGAATCGCTTTATTTCCCATAATGCCTGAAGCATTGAGAAACCAATAGAGTAAATCACAATGTCGGAGCAAGTTTTACATGAAGTTTAAATCACTCAGTCATAGACAATTATGGATTTAAACTTGCGTTTTAGAGAAACTGCACATAGACTGCTCAATCACACGCCAACACATAATTGTTTACTTATTCTAATAACTGTAAAGTATAATGGAATATAAGTTTGCTCATTTAGTTACGCCAGTCTGGTGTTTATGGCATGCTGCCATTTCTATGGGTGGAGATTTACATCCAGAAGATACATGTGGACTTTATGATTCCTTAAGAGATCAGTAAAGCACCACTGTGGTTTGAGAAATGGGAACTCCTGTCTACTATACATCCCGTGAAGTCTCGCGAGATTTTACAGTTATCAGAGATCAATGATTATGATGTGAAGGCACACCCTTTTCATGTTCTTCCGCATGGTCTACAGAAACCTGCAGATATTACTTTCTCAAATAATGGAATTGCTTAATTGAAATAGAACTACATCACACAGCCACATCAACCAACATGGGGTGGGAATTAATTTAAGATGTTTCACCACAAGTTATCTGCAATAATTTGTTATTGGAAAAGATCTATGGAACTAATAAAAACAAAATCACTGAACATTGTATGACATAAAGTGAAGAGTCTCCTATCTTACCTTGGCTGCGGGGGGGGGTGGGGGTGCGGTAGAGCAGGTCCCCTACCCTACCTGCACCTAGGGAGCAGTGTGGTGATGTGACTGAGGGGGGGCAAAGCAGGGTCTCCTTCCTGGCTTGTCCTTTCGAGTTGGTGGTCTCTCCTTTCGGCCTAAATTCTGATGTATAATGGGATAGGGATCCCTGCCCCCTCCTTGCATACAGACAGACGGACAACATTTTGAAATTGTTAACAAGTAAAAACATTGTGACCGTTTCGCAGCTGATATGTCAATTCAATTTAATTTTGTCCTATTTCCAGATTAAATTATACTGAGAGTTTTACCATTTTCAAATGAAAGTCAAAAAGTCAAATGAAACAGTACACTGCGTGGCATAGAAAAAATGATCTGAGGAATTAATATATTAACATCATTCCTCACTTTATTTTATAACATAAAGTATTATAAATATAATTTTAGTTTTTATACATCAACGAAAAAATTCCAAACGTTTGTAAGTGGGTCAAAATTTCTAAGACCATAACCATACGCAATTCCTTAAGGCCGTTCACATTGTACAATTGCGACTGCGATTTATCCTATAGCAACTAACGGGTTGTACAGGATTCAATGGAAGTGTTCACACTGTGCGACCGTGATAACATCACCAGCTCTTACACAGCCCATTGTAAGCAAAAACAAGTCGCAGTCTCAAATCGCACAGTGTGAATAAGCCTTTACTAAATGAGTATACTTAAGGAATCATCTCTTGACATCTAAAATCATTACCAGCTTTGCAATACATTTCACATCATGAATTGTAGGGCTAACCAACAACTGCAGAGCTCCACACGAGACCATGTATGGTCTTACACAAACGGTTTGTCTGGAAGCGTTTCTTGGGCCCATCTGACATTTGAATATAAAACGACCCTCGTTGACTTCAATAGCCCCTATTACCGAACACCCCACTTCAGCTACTAATGAGGTGAAATGCTGGTCAACAAATGCACATGATAAATCATCTCCTAAATTGCAATAGAACTCACTAACCTGAGGTATTTTGAAGAGCTTGAGCAGATTAGCCACTTGTATAGATGTTACACTCGATGGCGCTCCCACCACTCCTGCGATCATTTCCGGTTTGCTGCCGTCTTTACATTCGTACTGCGAACCCCCAATATTGCTAATGGAACCTGAAAAACAAAACATGATTATTTTAATTTCCTTGTAGTGTGGAAGAAATCAGATTCATAGGTGATATATTTTTGTTCAAAGTCATCAACAGTCAGAATAATCAAAAGCTGAATCATTTTCTATGGTGATGGTCAAATTTTCATTTGGTTTCCGGAGTAATGTGGTAGTTTTGCTGTTAACCACATTTCAAAATGAAAAGTTTCAACTCTGATTCTTTAGAGAATTGTTGGTTTTTAAATGAAAGAAATGGTATCTAAACCATCTCACATTACTTCAATGAAACCGGAAGTTTCTTAAAAAATCAAAAATAATGACGTCGTGTTCCATTCACCAAGTTATAAACATCCCTGAACTAGTGGTTGCTGTAAAACATTCTTGTTTTGGAGACACCCACGCCTGTTTTTTTTTTACATTTTGAATATTCTTTTCTTTTGTTCTAGACATCCTGCTTATTTTCAGGCCAAGATTCATGTCTATTCCAGTATGTATTATTAATACATTCCATAAACTTTATGGTAACAGTCGTAACTATGATACATGTAACCTCATCGTGACTCATTTGAATTAAAGAGAAGAGTCTGCAACAGCAATAAGCATCAAAAGGTCCCGGTAGACATCTTAAACCTAATGAAGGCTAAAGATAAACTCCAATAACAAAAACAAAGCCCTTTTCAGACCAATCATTACTTAGAAAAACTGATGGGGAGGAAATTCCTTTGGGTTTTCAGGAGAAGCTGCTTTCGGTGGAATACGAGTCTCATTGAGAGCGCAGATACCATTTAGATAGCACCCCAGTAGCTCTTTAGTATGATCTCTGGACACTTAAAGGCATAGTACCACGGCTATTGAGGATGCAATGATGGACATTTTAGTAGGCCCAGATGAGGGATAAAGTGCTGTAAGGAAGTGCTTTTATTGGCGGCTCACTGCATGGCCTGATGGCCTAATGATGCTAAGATAAACTCGCTAACATTGATGTCTCGTCGTATGACTTTGACACCTTTTTCTACTTTCAGTATTTCATCATTGTGTTTTGTTGTTGTGCGCGTGATTGTGCTTCTTGATAGTTTCTTAATCTTCTATTTGCATTCCGATTATTAAGTAATCTAAAGAATCTTGCCCAGTGAAAAAATATTTACCAAATTACACCTAAAACAAGAAAGTCCTCCTGCGTGAACGCAAGAGGCATACCGCCCGCTGCATAGCCTACCTATCCCCGGGTAGTCATGTACCCCCAAAAAAATTTTAAAAACAAGTTTTAAAAAAAAAAATTTTTAAAAAAATTTCAAAAAAAAAAATTTTTTTTAATTTTTCGGGGGGAGGGTTACTCGGGACTGAGTACCCCTGGACTGAGTAACCCCCCGGGACCAAGTACCCCCCCAGGACTGAGTACCCCCTGGGACTGAGTACACCCCCAGGACTGAATATCCCCCCGGGACTGAGTACCCCCTGGGACTGAGTACCCCCCTCTGGGACCGAGTACCCCAGGACTGAGTAACCCCCCGGGGACTGAGTACCCCCCCAGGACCAAGTACCCCCCGGACTGAGTAACCCCCTGGGACTGAGTACCCCCCAGGACCGAGTACCCCCCACTGGGACTGAATACCCCCCCAGGACTGAGTACCCCCCCAGGACTGAGTACCACCCCTGGGACTGAGTAT
>JBCAUG010013780.1:0-11013 GCA_038406175.1 Haplosyllis leylae
TTTTGGTCAAATCAAAAACCACATCAAAGGCAAGCTGACACCAATGTTTCATCCTTTAGGAAACTTGTCACTTTTTTTTGAAATGGCACAGAACAGAGGTTCCCAAGTATCTCAAGCTCAATTAATGAGAGAATTAGATCAGTTGACCAAAGATTTATTTAATAGACCTGCAGATTCAGTATGTTAAGGCAGGCACACAGCAAGGTAACTTAGGGAGACTTAGGAGAAACGGGTACCGTTCGTCGCTGCCTATGCGACAGCCCTTTGAGCTGTTGTGTCGGAAGGGACATGCTGACCCCTATGGATGTGGGTTGGACACAACTTTTCGTGTCTGTCACGCATGTGTAGTACCCCTCCCCAGACCTATAAAAGTGGCTGCAATTGCCTGAAAGGGAGAGTCTGATTTGGTCGGCCTCTCATCCAACAGGCTCTAACTAGGAGTCATCTACCCTCCAAGATCCCTTGTCACAACATTCTTCCTGAGCGGCAAACTTGTCGCTCCCTGCTGAGGTCTACAGAGTTATCTTGAGTTGTCGTTAGTTATTTAGTTGTCGCTGCCACTTGTCATGCATGACAAGTGATTTTTTGTCATTACTGACAAACTGTACGTGTCGTTGGATTTGCCAAACCCAACCCTGTACAACCGGTAATTCCATACCCCCATTGCCACAGCCTAAGAGCCTCATGCATAGAGAGGTTTGAGTAACTCTGGGACGTGAACCACCACTGCTTGTCAAGTGACTAGTGATGCCACACCCATCTAGATAAAACTGTCGCACACAGCTAACAGCCCTACTAGGTTAGAATTGCACACACATCATGTACCGAGAGTCGTCAACGTGAGGGATATCGACCTGTCATTATCCCTGGTTCCGCAATTCTTCCCCAACCCCCTGTCACATTACGAATGTCGTGTGTGACACGCGACATATATACCATTAGAATTGGCTTTTATTTCATGTCAAAAACAGTCAAAAAAACAAGCATTTGTTGACATTTGTTGAATGTGTGCCTAAAGAGTCAAAAGAATGACAAAACAAACATCAAAAAGACACTATTTGTACAGTGCCTTCATTTTCGAATTCAAAACAGGTCTGAGTCTAATTCAAACTTTAAATCTAAGGAAGCCACAATTCAAAGTAATAATTCAAACTTAGTCCTAATTTGAAGACTGATACATCCATTGATATGGTTGTATTAAGACTGTTCCATATACTGTAGACATACCAAATATCTGCAAGTGTGATCATCTCGGTGGTCTGTATAGATAACTCTAATACATTTGTGAGGTATCTGTACAGTGGTAGTTTATTGTTGTACTTCGGTTGGAAGTTACAGGTTTGTCGTGCAATACATAAATCATGCCCGGTCAGGCTAACGAGTATCTTAAGTAACAAGTATCACAGCACATGGCACACCCTGGTGGTGGGCACTCAGTGGGTAGGTCATTCAACTGTGACTGTGGTCCACTTTGGTCACTTCATGTGATCGGGATTATGGTTGCTCGGTAATTAGATATAATTCACCCAGGTCACTTAGTATGTCAGGTTCTGGCTATGACAAAGACTTAATTCAAAGTAACCAGTATTGCAAAGTTTGAATTACATGTCATAGTTTAGTTTGAATTATCATTTAATTCAAAGGAAAAAGTTGCTACTGAAGAACTTTGAATTAATCAGAATAGACCTGTCTTAACTGAAGGTATTCACTGAACACATGATCCTGCACATGACCACTTATATTCACCATGTGCCATGTTATAAGTCATGTGTCAAACTGTTAAAAAGATGTCAATTTGTCAAAAAGATGTAAAACTATCAAAAAGATGTAAAATTGTCAAAAAAGATGTCCAATATTAGTCAAACATGTAGACTATACAGGAGGTTCACAAAAAAATAATCAATTCACATAATGAGGTTCACAGATATTGATATCATTTTTAATGTCAGATATGTGAAGCAACTAAGAATGCTGGAGGCAGCCTTCTATGTTGCTCAGCAACTTAATTGAGCCTCTCAACAGAGAGGCTGGCAGCTTTGGCAAAAGACATTAAACTACTTCTCCAACTGACTGGTTGATGGTGGGCACACAGGTACAGTGACAGCTCTACAAGACCGAGTTAAGGCAATAGAAATAACTAAAAGGCAACTTCTTCAATTGAAGCAGCCACTGACATGTTCATAGCTACTTTTTAAGCTTTTATTCTTTTTTTTAACAGAAGTAAACAATTTTGAATGGATGAGCACATAGATTACAACCCAATTAATCCACAGTTTTTTTGTAAACTTTAAACAATTCAAATACAAAGAAAAGGATGTTTAAATTTGAAAAGATAAGTATGTAATGGTGGGACGGACTTTCTCTCAAATTCATTACGCCAATTGAAATCATTTTAAAACAACTTTTACCTCAAATTATGACATTTAAATGAACATGCAGCTTAATTAAAATACAATGTGATATTTTGTTACTGCTAGAATTATAAACTTTACACAGTTCATATGAAATAATTCAGTTTTAGGAAGGGGGGTCAAATTCAAAAGTTTTGTCCGTCCAATTCTGTGATGGCTGTAACACATAAAGCAAGATTTCTCTGGAAAGAAGCAACTAATTTTAATGATAATGAGAAGAATTAATCTTAAAGTTGTTTGAAACAAGTACAATAAGAATGCTAGTACACCCCTCATTGTCTATAAAAGAGGATGTTTCACCCTTAGAGAGTCAGTCAGAGTCTAGCTTTGGCTGAGTTGTCATCAACCCTCCAAGAACCCTAGTCATGACATCCTTCCCAGGCTTCACTTCGACACCCCCTCTGAGGTCTTCAATAAAGATCTTGTGTTGTCTTCTTTATTTGTCAAAAGGAATCTGTTGAGTAGTAATCTGTTGCAGTTGACAAGTCACATTCATAATCTTGTTTTTGCAAATACCACACCATTGTAACTTCTGTTTGTTAAATGTCATGTGGCCTAAGAGCCCCAAGCGTCAGGTTGTCGAGTAACTCCAGGACATGGATCACCACCGCTTGATGATTGACTAGTGTTGCCACACCCATCTAGTTAAATTAGTCGCATCACAACTAACAGCCCTGCAAGGTTTGGATTGCCCTGTACATCAAGTACTAGTTCTTTTGTCATCAAGAGGTATTTCAACCTGTCAATACCCCAGGTACCTCAATTCAACCCACCTGTCATGACACATAGATTCATTTATATATGAGATGACCAGCAGCCAATCAAATAAAATTCGCAACTCTTGATTTACAAGAAAACTGTTAATCACAAAAATTCTCAAAAGCTACCATTTGGCAGCTAAAAATGTCCTCTACAAATATCAATTGACATTGCACCCCTATTGTAGACCCTTCATGCCTGTAAATTGATCATTTATGTTTTGGCCTGAAAATGGCTACTAATGCAAATGGCCATAGCTCAGAAACCAATGAAGGAAAAAATTCTGAATTTTTCTTGTTCTGAGTTAGACAGATTGACACCTTCATGCTAATTTACAGGTCAAAATTTTGAATACCCTTGAGAATTTGTCCATCTAAAAAATTGGCACTTAACAGACCAGCAAATAGCCAATCAGTGACATATTCAAAAAGGTATGTAGAACACCTTAGGCTACACCCATGGACTGATTCTTGATCAAATTGGTGAATCTTGAGTACCCTTTAAGCTGCTGTCAATGTGTCGAAAATGCAACCTTTGTTTTGGATGGCCCGTGGCACCCCCTTAAGTGTCTTGCAGCCCCCCCAAAATGGTACCATCATATAGCCTAGTTAGCTCACCACCTTAGACCAATGAGATATATTGAAGACTTGTCACTCCTTCAACAAGAAAACTTTGATTTTCTGAAGGCACCCAAATTTGTCAAAATACTTGAATGGTCCTGGAATTGCCAACAGTTGGCATATTTCAAAAGTGCCCATAAAATGCCACATGAAATGTCTCAAACTGTCTTGAATTTCAATGGGAAGTGTCCCAAATTGCTGCTAAGAAATTCTCACTCACTATGCTATGATAATATGGTTTAAGTGTAAGCTGAAACCACCTAACAATGACCTAACAAAAACATTGAACTGAGTGAAACTTTGAATTAAAGTTCTGTTCACACTGCATGATTTGCAATTGGGATTTGTTTTTGCTTGTAATTGGCTGTATAATAGCTGGTGATGTTGTCGTAGTCACACAGTGTGAACACTTCCATTGAATCCTATACCACCCATTTGTTGCAATAAAGGGAATTGTAATCATGATCAGAAAAAAATGCACAGTGTGAACAAGTTCTTACAGGGCTTCTGATTAAATCCTGGATCAACACCTGTCTTCTGCTATCTTTGATTGCTTCCCATCATTTGTCAACAGCACCCATGGAATCAAATAAACTACAGATGTCTGCGCAAGTACAATCGTTTTTCTGAGCTTTTATATTAATAGACTTTTACTGAAGTGAGGGGGTGGTGATGAAGTTGGAGATGTGACAGGTTTATGGGTGGATCCTACACAGAAATAATACTCAACAATTATGGATAACATGTTAAAGATCTGACATGCAAAGAGAAAATTGAAATTATGTAGGGATGACAAAGATACAGACAGATATTAGCAGACTTATATGGGCAATAATATAAGAAGGTGAAACAAGAATTGTGTTTCAGACACCTATATCTTTGCCATCCCTACATTAATTTCAAATATCTTTAATATGTTATCCATAATTGTTGAGTACTATTTTTGTGTAGGATGCACCAATAAACCTGTCACGACTCTAACTTTATCATGTGAACCTCCTCAAAGAAAAGAAATTTCCCATAGACTCCATTATAAAATGCTGTCAGAAACTTTTGAAAACTATCGCAAATGTCAGAATCTTTTGCAGTTCCTGCATGATGTCGCACTAGGTTCTTCGTAAAGTTTAGTGAGATTGTCTTGCTCGAGATCAGCAGGAGAAAGAGGGTACCAACCAATCAGTGTTCTTTTGTGCTCTTGATCTGTTGACAAAATCTGCAAAAGTGTCTCTGACAGAATTTTGTGGAATTGTCCAAATTTTCCCGTATGGATCCGCGACTTGGGCGGGAAGAATTCAATAGCAACAGATGGCAGCATTTACAACTTTATGGCATTTTTTTTACTCCGATTCATGCGCCTCCTCAATATATAAGTAGTTCTCCGTGTCGCTTTCAAAAACCTTTACACAGTTACCATGATAGTTAAAAAGGACGCACAACAATCATTGTCATAAGTGTTAATTTTGGAAACTTTAAATAATAAGAAATAAAATTACAGATTAAATTGTTTGTAAAAGTTGTTTTGATTTCGCGGAGGAATTTCAAGGAAGTGATTCATTTCCTTTGCGACATAGATATTTTGTTCACAGTCGGATATTCTTAATTTGTGGAGTACTTTTGCTTGTTGGTCATGGATATTCATAAGAAACTAACAGTGTTATATGTATTACTTACATTAGGTAAGCATCTGGTTCAGTTTGCTGAATAAATGCATCTAGAAATGTTGACCTAGTTGCCCAATATAGATCTAACGGGCACCTGCTAAATTTAAATGGCAGAAAGTTACATCAGTTTTCAGGTAAACACACTTCCCTTCAAAAGTGGGTGTGTGCAATGACACTGAGGATAAATGATCGTTGTGTGATTTTCCAAAGATTTGAAGTGACGTTCGCTCTATATTTGACTGTTTTGAGACTGATCTCATCTTGAGAGCCTAGCATTCCTTTTAAGTCTCATTCACATCAAGTGATAGTGTGAGCGAGAGCGGCATCGCTTGGTCTCCCTAGCGGCAAAAAAATCAAATGGGTTCTGGACCCATTTTGGTAGTGGCATCGCTAGCGGCAACTCTCTCACTATCGCTTGGTCTGAATGGCGCCTTTGTTGTCAATGTATTCCTTTCCAAGCGAGATGCCGTTCTCGCTCGGTGTGAATAGACCCTTACCCCAGGTAGAACTAGAGTCTACGGTTGTAGTAGAATTTAGAGAAAGGTGTTTTTACTCTCGTGTGTCTCTTTGTTCAAATTTATCATGTTTATAATATTTTCAACACGTGTAATGTTTCAGTAGTCGGACTGGAAGCACAAGGTGGTTTCACAACATTACCGATGAATACCGTGGGACGAGTAGGACAAAACGTCACTCTTCATTGTGCTCTTTCCCAAAGTTCATACGATCTTAGTTGGATAAATCCGGACGATGTCACAGTCTATGTAAAGGGGTTTGGTCTCACACCCCAGGGTGAAGGTCATTATCATGTTGAGGAGGGGAGTGACAACAGTTACAGTTTGACTATTCTTGATACTGACCCAGAAGATGTTGGACGATACACTTGCGAGTGTGGCGTCCTGAGCACTTCGGGTCATGCTGAAGTTATTTTACTAGGTAATTATATTGTTTATGTTCTTATCAAGAGATCATTAAAAACTCGCCCGGGGCATCCCAGAACTCCTGCTGCTTCCAAAATACAGATGAAAGCCAGATTATCAATATATACGTATATGTTTTGATACGTGTACCACTGCTACACCTAATTATGTAGTCTTTTTTTATTTCCTTTTCAGTTTTAATTTTAATTGAATATTGTGCCATATGTATTTTCAGAAGGTAGCCCAGCTTTAGGTTGTACAGAAGACAATGACTTTGGAAACATGGTGTTGGGTGAACAGATCACTATGACCTGTGAGACGACCTACTATAGTAGTATTAATTGGGGACCAACACAGGACTGGGTGGACAGTGCTGGAGATATTCTAGAGGCGTCCGATGTGTCAAGTGTCAATCTTATTAGGTATAGACACACGGTGAGTATTCCTTTAGCTCATTCTTCCAATTTAGACAACCAAAGTGAAAGAATTTTAAGCAAAAAGTTAGTCATTTCGCCCGAGGTTTTGAATGAATTTGACATGCCCTCCCCACCACCACTAAAACACCCCCTCCCTCAAGTTTATTTGCAAATTAGGTAAATTCAAAAGGCTTTACTGGAAGCATCATGAAAGGAATAGTGGTAAACTGACACTCAAAATAATGAAAGTTCCTGGTATGTCATTAGCACTGGACTATTGGCCCATAGCCACCTGATTTGGCCTCTGGGCCACCTACTTTTGGATTCTACTAGCCCAAACTGGCCACCCAAGTTCACAAACTTCATTCAGTGAAAATCATTGCAAATAAGTTTTTGTGAAAATACACAGTAGAAGCAGTTTGTACATAAAGTTACATTAGAAAGGCATTGATAAAACAAATTATATACTTAAATAAGAAACCTTTTTTTACTTCATTTGCAAAATAATAAATGGTAATGCAGTTCAGCGAATTTGATCTATGCCACCTAAATTTAATCTTGGCCACTTACATTTGTCAGTCACTGGCCTGGATGGGCCACCAACTTTCAAAACTTAATGACACCCATGTGTTCCATTCTGAAACCTCCACCACCACTCCTCCAATGAATATCTTGACACTCATCCGTGACAAGTAAATTATGCTTCTGGACATGTTGATTTCCAACTCACTTTCCAGATGAAAAGGCTAACACTTAAGAAAACTATTCAGAAAGGACGATTTTCCAGTCTGTCGTCAATTTGAACTTTTGAACTGTGGTAAATGTAAGTTTGACCAGTGGTCAAACTTGAGGGGCTGAATGGTTAAGAGCGTAGGGCTGTGGCACACTTTATTGTGGGTTTGAGTCCCACCAATGCTTGTGGATATGTTTGCAAGTATATAGATTGAAAAGGCTCAGCTGCCATGATGACCACTATACCATGAGCAGGTGTTGTGCCAGAGGTAAATCTAAGGATTTCCATTGGGGTGAAGCATGAAAGTGGGGGATCCACTCTGGCATTGAAACCTAGGGCAGAAATCACCAGAAGTCTGGGACAGGGATGTCAGTGGCCCCACAAAAAAGACTTGTGTTCTCCAATTTTTTTTAAAAAAAATCTACGCTTAATTAATTTTTGTTTGGACAAGTTGGATAAGTTGAGGTGAATTCTTTAGTTGTTCACTCCCCCTCATTCCCCGAAGTTTATCATTGAAAGGCAGATCGATGAAATCTTATGTGTCGAGACCATACTAGTAACGTTGCAAAAAGAATTGATCGTTTGAAAACTAAACCACACTGCATTCATTTGATTTAAAAACTGTTCGTAGGAAACTTTAGAGAAAACCGATAACGATCGCCGTTGGATAGTAGATTCTTACTTTCCTGAACCACCCGCTGGTACTATTCCTGACAATCAAACGGACTCATTGCCAATTCACTACTACAGCACAGTTATCCCAACTTGGAATGAGGTCAATGAATCTACTCAGATTAAAGTGTACTGTAAGTCAATCTTTAAAATCAAATAATATTGGGTACTATGTAAATTATAGAACCATCTGCACCTCTTTCAATGTTCAGAATTTGCTTTTAAATCAGCGCAATCGTAGTGCCACAAAAGTCTATGTGAAACATGCTTTCAGCGCTATCAAGCACTTCAGTGCTGTTTTTCCATGTTTTTGCCCTCAGACCGAGTGGAGAATATGAACTTGGACAACGTTAAGGAAGAGTACAACCCTGGCGAGGAAATAACCTGTGCGGCTGAAGGAAATCCAGATCCCAGTATACGTTGGGTTGATGATAATAATGACACAGTGGCGAATTCTAATGTCTTAACAATAGAGTCGAGTATGGAAGGCATGCGAACCTACACCTGCCTGGCAACGAACGTGGTGAAAGGAGTAACCTATTCGGAAACGCAAACGATAACCTTCAACGTCACAAGTAAGTTACCCCGTTTTTGTTATCCTTCATTCATGTTTTTGTTAGTTTTGTTCACAATCAGTCCGTATCAGTTCTGTACCATCCATGAGTCACTTTTTATTTCAAGGGAGTGTGGTTCTGTTTGAAGTAGTAATTATCACAAAAGAACGATTTGCGTAAACTTTATTAAACAATTTGGGAAATAGAAAGATTTAACATGGACTTGAGCCTTGTTCACACGTAGCGACACCGAAATTTGGCTCGAAATCCAGCCAATTCAAGCTTAACACTGTGCTGATGCTGATGGGCACTTTGACGGGCAGAATGGGCCGAAATTCGGTGTCGGTACAAGTGAACAAGGCTTTACGATGCATGCTGTTTTAAAAATGTAAGACTTACGACTTGTCACTCTTCCATTATTAAGTTCCCACAACCACAGGTAAGACGTTGGTAATTCCCCGATAGAGCCTTGAGTTACTAAATCGCACCCCGCCCAGCAAAGCTGTGTCCACAACCATGGGATTAACCACAATTGTAACCATGCATGCTGTTGCATGTTCTTTAGCAGAGATTACATTATGCGACCTAAGGACAGTATGACCTAGTTCCCTGAACCCCCTTAGCCTGAATTTTGAAACTGCATGTTGTCACCACCATTGTTAATGTTTTTTATCTCCTACCCCATATTCCCTCGATAGGTAGCAAAAACGTTGACATCAACCAGCTCCTCATCGTAGTCTTTTTAGACGAGTAATATTCAAAGCATGTCTGTAATCTAGGACAAATTGAAAATAATTATAAAGCAGAACTTCAATACATGCAGAGAATAGGGTCAATTTTATGAACAAACTGAAAGAAAAATCTTGGCGTTTTTCACATGCATGTTGGTATGGTGTTGAGAAATGAGGAATAGAACCGTTGACGGTGAATTTAGTTCTCCCAAAAAAAAGAATAATGTTTTGTGGGAGTAAATTGGGAAAAACGCATACGATCCCATCATTAGGCTACTCCAACTTGGTGTTCTTTAAAAGCGGGGAGAAAAAAATCTATTTTTTGGGAAATATAAGAGATGGGAAATTTTCTGCATCTTTGTCTGATGCACAAAATGAGATGATATTACTAACAGCTTCAGTTACACTACTTGTACTCATTGTAGTGTAAAATTTGCACTTATTTTTAGATCTTTTCCTCATTATTTTTCACATGTTTCTTTTATCCGCTGATCCAGTATGGATCCATGATTGTTTGATGTATACGTTGCACTGAACGTCTTTATTTCACTTATTTATCAACGGTATTTCAATCCTTTATCGTGCAAACTACCAAATTCTTGAAACCAGCTTTGGTCTTTTACTAATGCGCGGTAGATTTTGTAGGAACATTTTATTTAAGATTTGTCATTGGAATTGAACAATTAATTTTAAAAGTTTAACATTGTTATTTGGTTGGTCTATTTTAGTAGAACCTTTAAAATACTTTTTGACTGAACTCTAAATCTTTCGTTTTTCAAATCGTGTATCTGATAGTGGTATATGTAGTATTGTTATGCCTGACAACGCTTCCCAATACTCCATTTCTCTTTCCGTGCGTCGTCAGTTATTCGTGAGGGATTTCTATTTTACTTTTTGCTTTATCAATTAGTTTGTTTCTGGAGGCTTTCTTTTGAATTTCACCTTGTGGCACTTTTTTCTAGCACCAACGCACAATAACTTACGGTGCATGCTTCTCATTTTGTGCAGGTCAAATTCAGCTGTGCAATGACTTGAAGAAAGAAAAGTAATATGCACACTTAGATTTCGAACAACACTTAGGTCGTAGCATTAGGTATTTTGCAATGATAAGGTTTTCATACATGATTCATACTTCAGCTGTAGTATCAGAAATTGTGCTGCAGTTGATATTCTTTCGTAGAAGCGAAAAGGTAGAAAATAGATGATTATTTTCTGCAGACTTGAAAATGTCTGATTAATTAATCGAAAAAAAAAAAAACAACTGCTGGCCGTTTCCAAAAAGACGTGTACCTTTTAGCTCCTTTTAATAGATATCTCCACTTTCTATCTATTACATTGTATGGTATTTTATTAAATTGCGTTTCAGTTGCCCCGACGACGACGCCAACGACATCACCAGATCCTGATGAAGGTACTGGGAATCCGGGGGATGGTTCCACCACCACCAGTGAGCACCTTCATGTTTTAGTACATAAGTTCTGATCTAACGAAACAAGCTCTCCATTTTCCTGTTTTAGTCGAATGTCCATTTTTGGG
>JBCAUG010013791.1:6949-25237 GCA_038406175.1 Haplosyllis leylae
TTCTTCAGAACTATTTCGGGAATGGTATCTAAAGTACACGTAAATTCTTAGTTTCCAAAAGAACACTGCAGTGATAATGCTGACGAAATTAAAAAACTAATTGACTGTCTACCCAACAAGACGAGCAGTGGTTGGGACTCAATAAGCAACACATTGCTTAAAAAACTTGGCAATGCATTAGCCAAACCTCTAGTAACTGTATTCAACCAATCACTATCATCAGGGATTTTCCCAGACCAAATGAAATTGGCAAATGTAGTTCCCCTACATAAAGGAAAAAGCAAAGAAGTTACCACCAACTATAGACCAATCTCACTACTGCAAACAATCTACAAACTACTTGAGAAAGTCATGTATAGTAGAACATACAACTTTCTAGAACAAAATCAATGTTTCTACAATAGCCAATATGGCTTCAGAAGCAAACACTCTTGGGAATTAGCTGTCAATGAACTACTAGGGGAAATCATAAAAAACAATGAACAAAGTAAGATAACCCTAGCAGTGTTTTTGGACTTGTCCAAAGCTTTCGACACGCTTGAACATGGTCTATTACTAAAAAAACTTGATAGATATGGCATACGAGGAATAGCAAATAAATGATTCGAGAGCTATCTATCAAACAGAACCCTACAAGCAAAGGTGAACATGCATGATGGTATTGTCTATTCCTCAACTTATCCTATAGAATATGGCACCCCACAAGGAAGCTGCTTAGGGCCACTATTATTCTTTATTTTCACCAATGACCTATATAAGAATCTCGAATACTGCAAATACATATTGTTTGCTGATGATACAACACTTTATCTTAGCCATAAAAACATCAGATATTTAGAATGGTGTGTCCAAGAAGATCTAAAATCAATTCAAGATTGGTTTATGGCTAATAAATTAACCCTCAACATAGGCAAAACAATATGTATACCATTTGGTACCAATAATGATGAATTCAAAATCATCATAAATGACACAAGACTACCACTAGTAAAGGAAACTAAATTCCTAGGTATATGGTTGGACACAAAACTAAATTGGCAAAGTCATTTTGACAAGCTCTGCATAAAGGTAATTAGAAATACCAACTTACTGAAACTCAGTAAAAACCACCTCAATAGAGCAACAAAACATTGTATCTACTTTGCCCATATATACAGCCATCTAATATATGGCATTACTACGTGGGGTAACATGATAAGTGAATCACAATTAAAGAAGCTGCAAAAATTACAAAATAAGAGTATCTCACAGATACTGAAACGTGTTCCACAAGTACAAGACTACAAAAAACTACAAATTCTTAGAATAAAAGAATTAATAAAGTTTAATAATATGAAACTTGGCTATAAAGTACAACATCTACAACTTCCTGTTCCTATCTTGAAAGCCTGTCAAACAGATCCCAAAAAAGCTAGTCTATTGAAACAACACCAGTACAATACTAGATGAAGACATGAGCTTAATCATGCATTACCCAAAACCAAATGGTACAGAAACAGTTACCTAGTACGTTGCATCATAGATTATCAATCACTGCCTGACAGAGTTAGAAAAATAGAGTATCTACCAACATTCATAAAAGAATGTAAAAAAGTATTGATGCAGTAGTACAAATCATGCCATCACCATCCTTCATCCCTATAACTTCTTATCATGTATATCTCTTACCCATTCTGTGCTGCCTCAAAACCACTATGCGAGGTAACAATGAGAAAAAGAAAGCTGCCCGAATATGTTAACTGGCAAAAGAACACTACACGTGGTAACATTTGTGACAACAGATAGACCGCAGGCCAATATCTGACAAACATCATTATGCATAGTAACATAGACACCCTCGAGCTTCATGAGGAAAACCTTTGCACTGTAAGATCACTGTCAAAATGGCGGCCGCATGTGTAGAACCATCTACTTCTAAGCAAAGCACGACTTCTATAGCAGAAGAACTCTACTCATTAATAAATGAAGTGGAATATGAGCCAACTATCTGCTATCTCCCAGACAGCTGGGCAATGGACATTAAGGTATTTGACCACAGTAGCTTAGCAGATCTTTATTGGCTTGACACACGTCAGTGTGTAGCCAAATGGAAGCGGTACAACAAAAAGAATCTCTATGCAATCTTTGGTGAGATATCAAACCATACTCTGGATGAAGTAAAGAATCTAGTGTTACAAGAAATCAGAACGAATAAAGCATGGTACAGTAGGGCTAGCATGTGTGTCTAGGAATGCGAGGATTAAAATTTGAAATGTGGTTAAAAAAGTTGGAAAAACCTAGGACAATGCCAGATGAAATAGTGTTACATGTTCTTAGTGTAATCTACAGAAGGCACATACTGGTGCACACAGGAATGAGAACATGGACAACCATCAAATGCACAGAATTGGAGTACAATTGGAGTAATATCCGAAGTCTGTGAAACAATCTTACTTTTTATTGGAAACGGAATGTTTGGTGTTCTTTGAAGAAAACCATTTACTGCTATACAACTGCCAGCAGTAGACCTAGACTCAATCCAATATCAAAGACCTGTGCATAGGACACTAGACAATGAGAAAATGTTCATGTATATTACACAAGACAGTGAATTTGAGACCACAGTACAAGAGGATGAGATCATTATCCCTGAACAGCCAAAACCAGAGGCCACTCTCCCTGTGTCCCTTTTTGACAATGACTTCTTAATTAATGTGAAAACTGAACCAGAGGAAGAGGTAGTATGGATTAATCCAACCAACAGAGTGATTGGAGAATTGCTCCTCCATCCAGAACATATAACAAAGGAATTGAAACAGGAATTAATTGATGTCACAACCAGTAACATCCTTGACAAGCATTCATCAAGCTGTGAGCTCACAATGTTTGTAACATCAAACACACTTCAAAATATTAGGATAGAAGATGTCCGCAGTATTCTTGATGCAGACACTATCTCCTCTCAGCCTATACTGGATATACCAGATATACCACTCTTGGATACTGTACAAGACAACACAGTGGAATATGAAAATGGCAAACCAGTGCAAGAACACTCAACCACATTGGTGACTTCAGAAAACACCATCACCATAGAGCCAACACTTAGTGACACTCATAGCAATGAGGACACAATAAGTTATCTCAGTGAACCAGAAGCACAATGTGGTGAAACTACAGTACAAGTAGGTACACCACTATGCATGGTAACAGAATCTAGTGTGTCAGAAAATACACCAGCTGGTCCCAAACATACAGCACCTATCGATGTTCAACCATTATGTGTGGTAATGGACTCCTGCCATAGTGAATGAGCTTTTGTACTGGATAATACTGGATACACTGTGACCAATGATGCACCGAGTACTTCAGAACAGTGTATTCATCCTCTTGCACAAAGTAGCCCCAGGAGAACTGAGCCATCACCAGAGCCGCCTGAAGGTGCCAATGATTTAGTTGCCACACCAGGGGAGATGGCTACCCCAGTAACGGGAGAATCGCTTTCGCCCTCAGATGCTACACTATGCAAGGTAACCGATAGTAACTTGGCAACATCACATGAGGTAACAAATTTATCTAATGTACCTGATGTCATCAATTATAACTCTCAGGTTGTCAAAATAACAGACTCCAGTACTATCAGCTATGAGGACATAATGTCCAGAACACTCAGTGTTTTGCTGACCAGAATAGAAATGTTATCTGATTCTCAAAACACTACACGTGGTAACACTGATTCAAAGGAATCAAGTGACAGTGTAATTATGAAAACACTGAGCGTATCATTAACTAGAATTGATGACACAGGTGATAGTCATGATGATCAAGACACAAGTAGCAGTCTTGACATGCCATTCAAGAAACATAAGGCCAACAAACCAAGGCCACTTAGAAAGCTGTCATCAGCTAGAATAGCTGCCCAAAAAATGATACAGAGTAACAGGTCAAATAAACAACCAAAGACCAGTGTACTGCAAACTTATGTACTTTGGCCAAGGATACAGAAACCAAATGTGGACTATTCTTCAGACGAAACTGAAATATATAATCTACCAAATACACCTAGTACTGTACAAAACAAAAAACTCAACAGTAGTGAAGAGGACATGCATCCTGTAAAAAAGGCCACATTCAGGATTAGAACCTTCAGATTAAAATACCACAAGGATCAAAAACTTCAAATTAAGTTGAAAAAACGCTCATTCCGTTGTGATCTTTGTGGAGACCAGTTCTCTACAGTGAAAGCTATGAGCACTCACTTCAGAAATATCCACGATGCTACACATTGTCGGGACGGTGATAAATCCTTTAACAATCCTTTTTCACTCAAAAAGCATCAATACGAACACAAGGAAAAAGGATTCCATTGTGCTCATTGTGAGATGTCCTTTCTGTTCAAATCACAGAGGGATGACCACACCAGCAAGCACAATGCAGAAATAAGGTTCTATTGTGATCGACCCAAATGTCAGTCCTCATTTGGAAGAGAGAGGGACCTTAAAAAACACCTCAAAGAACATGACGGTACACTGATAAAATGTGACCACTGTGAGTACAGTCACATTGACATTAGAAATGTGAGACAACACAGCAGAGTACATTCAGATGTAAAACCATATCCCTGCAGTAGATGTGGTCACGAATTCAGATTCGCAAGTCAACACACCAGACACAAGTGTTCCAAGAAGTAGTGAAGTATACTGTGCAGACCAACACTCCTGGTACATAGGAGGTGACACTATCTTGCCTTAAATTGATGTACATCGTTTTTGTCATGTCATAGTAAAATGATAAAGAGATAGGTAAATGGTAAATAACACTATGCATGGTAACATCATCTCCACATTCATATCAAGGAGAACTTTGGAAATTTAGTGTTTTTAATATCACTATGAGTGCTAACAGAACGGTTTACTGACTCAAATTTCATATGGACTATGCATGGTAATAGTATTTCAAGTAAATCATCTTATTCTGCTTGATAACAATGTGACGTTTGATACATACTGTATTAAAATAACAGCGCTAGTATGTTCGGATCATAACCACTATGTGTGGTAACAGCATCATTTAAACAGAACTGAACTTGCTCAACTATACGTATTAACCGGATGACACATACTGTATTAAAATAACAAGCACTAGTATGGTTGGACTATAACCACTATGCCTGGTAACAGCATCACTTAAACAGAACTGAACTCATTCAACTAAACGTATTAACCGGATGATGGATTATTAAGTATATTAAGCTATTACTAAGTGGAATTTGAAACGGACTCTTCATTATGCATGGAAACAATTTTATTATAGCTACTCAAGTCAAAGTACTTATCAGGACAAAAACAAAACAAAACATTTAATTCTCAACTTTATTTATTACAACAGGCTCATTGCTACATTGCTTAGCTTAACTCAACTATTCAAGAAAGATTGTTTACTGTTTGAAACTAGTTGATTGTTGTGTGCTGTAGTTGTTTACTTGAAAAGTTTGAGTTTACTGTTCATATTACTTGCTTATTTGGATACTGAACGGATTTGTGTCGTATTTGTAGTCATCTCTTCACTATCATCTTCGGATACTCTATATTAGCAAAATACGTTGAACATAGCATCATGTGTAACTGAAAGGGTGTACATAATGCCATGGCATATAGTCATTCATGACTCATTGTAACACCAGTGTACTTACATTAGAATTTGTATAATGCGATCGGAAAAGCCAAAGTTTGTATATTTCTATGCGAAAGCAACAGATACATGTACATAAGTACCAAATAAATTATTATGATTATTATTATTATTCTCCATTTGTTCTTGAATAGCATATCATTGCAGCAGATGATGAAATTTTTGATACTGGAATCATCTGTTATTCTTATGTAAACTAAAGCTGTCAGATGATCTTCTCTCCAATACACATCTTGATGTTACGTAAAGGTACTAAATTAGTTCGTGTGGACCTAATCTCATTATTGGAATTTTCTTCTTCAGAACTATTTCGGGAATGGTATCTAAAGTACACGTAAATTCTTAGTTTCCAAAAGAACACTGCAGTGATAACGCTGACATTCCCGTAACTATACAAAGTTTGCAACGTTGCCAACAAAGGCACACCGGATATGAACTGTTAGTGACTACTTTCCGGTCTTTGCACATGTGCAGAAAGCACTTCCTATTGACACAAATAAATTGTCATGAACTCTCTTTTGACAGATTATCCTCATGAAGATTGATACTACATTTAAAAGATAAGAGTTAGACGTTTGCAGATATATTAATTCATGAAAATCTCGAATGATATGATGATGGTAACTGAATGACCCAACTTGGAGACAAGAAAAAGATGAACATCCCAGTTATTTTCATATATTAATGTGCGTGACAGAACTCAACTTGTCACAGAATGCATCGCGTTGAACATTAGGCAGAAGATGAGCTTAACAGTTGTCTCCGCAGAAAAAACAACATCGACAAAAATATGTAAAAACTGCAACATGTTTTTCCTAGTCTAATGAGGAAAAGTGATTATTTGGCTACCGACCAGGTAATGTTTTCACCCGTGTGTATTATTTTGCCGAAGGGGAGGGGGGCTGGTACATCTTGTCCATCTCCTGTCTGGGCAGGTCCTGTTCGAGGGGGCGGGGGGTGGTAAATTGACAGCTAATAATCAGAAAGGGGGGAACTTGACGGAAGAGACCTTCTAATTAATTAATTTCATGATTGGGAAACCAGAAAGAGTCAAATCAGGAAATTTAAACAATTTTCTCTCCCAAAAACATTGGAGAAAATCCAATAATAAAGCCATCCTAACATGTTACTAATTCCCTGTAGATGCTGTAGAAATCCACAAGAGTCTTCGTTTGGAACATCCTGCTTTCAGGATAAGCATTACGCTAAGATTGCATTAGGTTTACTGCTTGACATGGAAACATCTTTGGGATAATAAAAATAAAGATTTTGTTGAAATTTCAGGACATTCCTTTTCTTTTATTTGCTTACTATCTGCTATGCAAAATATGCTATTATTTTCTTTTTTATTTTACTTTTGAAAATAATGTAAACTTTCGATACATTTACTCAACTTCTAACAGAACTTTTTAATATTTCTTTCTTTTGATATTACTTCAGTTAAAATTCACATTTCCTGTTTTCACTGACAGCTAATTAATTAACCACTTATGAAGAAAAGTTACAACAAGCGTGATGGTACAACAAAGCGTATTCGCTGATTGCTAAGATGCATTTTCCCCGATAATTTCCAGTAACCGATGATGAGCCTTAGGTTTAATTGAGGTCAAATCCAAATGTTTTGATGAACAAGGCGGAATTTTCCAAAGAAATACGATTTTTATTTAATTTTTGATTTTTCAAATTTAATTGGCAAGTTAATTGGGCTACTTGGACAATACTCATTGCCCACCATTACCCACCAAATCAGACATCCATTGTCCATTACAAAGGTCCTAGTGCTTGAACAATTAAGTGTTGTATTCCTCAATATTGGTACTCAAAGTTCCTATGTGTTATTTTGTAATGAATTCGTCACTTCCCCAGATAATTTCAAAAAAGAAACTTTAAACATCGCATGGCGTGAAATGGGAAATGTCTTTTCTTCTTGCACCAGTATTACTCTTTGAATTTATCTCAAGGTAAGCATCCCCTGATGGATGATTACAGAAAGTCTCCGATTTCATTGAATACAAAATGCTTAGCTATGAGATGAGGATTGTCTCTCACTGCAGGTGCATAATATTTTTCAGAAGAACAGTAACATTGGGTGTTTGCTCCCAAGAATCCAGAGGAAAAGTATCTTTTCCGATATTTCTATTGGCACTAAATTGTTTTTTTTTGTATCTCATGTACAACAGTAAAATGATGATAGTAATATTAAAAGTACAGACAAATCTACTGAAACAGGACAGGAACTAGTGTCAATTAAGACCAGACAAGTAGGGCCTCGGTAACATCAAAGTTATTCATGAAAACATCAAGCTGAAAGAGTCAATCAATCATGTATCATGTAACTTGGTTGAGATTGCTTCCGAGGAAATTTCATAGATTCTTCAATCTTATTTCTTTGGCAAAATATGTAAATCTAAATTACTTTCATTGTACCAATACTGCAATAACAAACCGCTTTGGTGTGTTACTTCAGTTCTACGATTGTGCGTGTGGATGATTTACCTGCAAAAAAATGCAATTTATGAAATTGTGATATCGTTGCCGTAATGAAACTTAATTTTCCAATGGCATAAATTTGCACAATACATCAGGCAAAGATTTTTTGGGAAAAATATCTTTTGGGTCCAAGGTATATTGACGTCAAACACACCGAAAGAAAATGACGCGACATCACAATCACATTACGTTTAACTTTTTTAGCGTTTAACTTTACGTTTAACATCATCGTTAACATCGTGATGACATGCGTGGTTCGTTTGGTTGTGTTGGTCATGAATACCAGTACAATTGTTCTGATTCAAAGAAACAAACGAGTTTTTTCAAAAGTCTTGTCTAATTAGATGATTTGGACAAAAAGAATTTTTTAAAAAATGGGGTTTGAGTCCAGGATCTCCCGCTTATATTCCAACTGCTTTAACCATTACACCACAGAGTCAACTGTGCTTGTGGGGAACTTTAAAAAGCACCTATTTCATGCACCACTGCATCTGTCCAATTCGTCTAATTCATCCAATTAGATGAAAACCTCCCCATTTTGAAAAACCTAGATTGTCTGTAAATATCTTTCAAACGCCTTCCTTGATGGTGTGTTTATCTGTTGGATAATCCTGGATGTTTATCGTCAGCTTACTAACCTTATTTCAACAATGACGACACCTTGGAAAGTAAACAGCACAAATTTGACAATTTTTCAGAAAATATACTGGAGCTAATAACCTTTGCTGCAATATGGCTATGAATATGTAGAGCTACCGGCCCATACCATTACATTTTTGTTGAATCAAATAAAAATTACAGAAATAAAGTACAAACTCTCCATTAGTCAGCTTCTTAGCCATTATAATAATTTCATTTAAACAAAATTTGAAGGGCTAAAATAGTACCCGTATCAGGAAATTTAAGTTTAGTTGGAGGTAAATGATAATTTTAAGTGCCAAAGTAGAGATGCTCAGAACTTGGGCATCCATCCGTAACTCATGTAACTGAAGCACCTTGAAATCTTATCATTTCCCTGTTGTTCAAATGGTTCAGTGATGGATACCTACCTAATTGGGTAATACAGGTCTAAAATAATTATCGTGGGATTGGGGCTACATTGCAAAACACTAAATTAGGTCTGTAGAGATCCCGTTTGAGTGTAGATCAAAAGTAAAGAGGACAATATTTAGGACTCGTCACATTTGTACTTGTTTAATACTGTTGTGGGAAAATAAGGTATGGTTTGGTTATCAGTTTAGTATTGTCGAATTATCGTATCTAGATGAGGAATAACAATTTATTTTATCATTTTTCTCATGTAAGATAATATGATGTTAGATTACTTATTAGTTATTTGTACTGAAACCATCGACAACAGGCAAATAAACTCATGCCATATCAAGTTAGGATTATCCAGGATTCACCAGACATGAGGAGCGGGCAGCAACCTCAAAGGTGTGAGCGCCAACCTAATATTTTGGCCATTATTATTGTATTGGAGGCCCCAGTGTACTATTTAAGAGTTCAGAAATGGATTTTAGGGCCCTGATTTTATTTATTTTTTGAAAAAAATTCCAGCCTCGCCGATATTGGTTACGTTAGCAAAATCTTGGAATTTTTTCTGAACCGCCTCTCCCCCCTCCCGCATTCATTTGTCTCTTTTCCAAGTGACACGTAACCAACTGTGAACAGAAGTTCGAACTTCAACGTTGCTCGTGAGTCATGTTCATGTCATGTGGTCCTGATAAATTTCTTCCTGGTCTATATTTAGGTGCGTTTCCAGAAAGTCTGTCACGTGACACGTTTAATCCATAACTGACCGTATATATTCTTTCCCACAGCGAGACATTTTACATGGATTAGAGTATGTAGACATTGTCTGTTTAAGGTAAGTATCCTTGTTCTTTTCATCATTCCGCTGCCAGTAAGGTGCTGTACAAAGCTACACAAAAGAAAAAATTGCAAAAATTGATTTGGTGGAATAGAGTTTCCATGGGCAGTCTAAGTATGTAATGCTACTTAGGGACACACTCGGAAAACATTACCTGACCATTGGCCTTGTTTCCATTCGCTGTTCGAAATAAGGTTACATAACTGCAGTGATCTCTGCAGTCTGACTTTTTTCAAAACTGATTTTTTACGACTTTAAGCCTCTGGCCCGTCATGTTTGCTGTTTTCACACTTTTCATCCAATCGTTAACAAATAAGAATTATTAATCGAAATGAGGTAATATTTAACTTGAAAACATTTTCGTCACGTAAATATTTTTGTTTGTACTACCTTGCTGATAATGCTGTTTTTATACAACAATTTTAGATGATGTGAGGAGGAACAGAAATATCCAATTTGGTGGAATCACGTGACCTGTCACGTGTCGCAAGTCAAATTCCACCGGGAATTCTCACGAGATTTGCGCGGGAATTCCTGCTCCTTCCAGATGGCGAGTAAGTAAAAATAAAGTTTCAATACATACTTTTTCAGACAGACAATTAAAATGTGCTGCAACTAATCTATTCGGCACTCACATTTGGTAAAAGCTTTAAGGTGAGAATTCGGGAGGAAACCAATACGCCACCTGTTTGGGTAAGTCAGTGCGGCTTCAAGAAAGAGGGGTGGTATCCCTGACCCCCACTGCAGACCAAAATTTCTTTACTTTCATGGGGTTTTCAAAAAATGTAAATATATGGGATTGGCACCCCCTCTAGGGGTTGACGCACCTCTTGTAACAAATCCTGCATCCGCCGACACCAAAGGAAATCCATTGGTGTTTAATTTTCTTTGTTTCTTTGTGTAGACTGGAGCAAATCCTTTCTACCACCTCGGATCCGTATGAGAAGGCCTACAAACTGCTGACTCAATGGAAGAACCAATCAGGGCTCGAAGCCACTCAGCAGGCTCTGATAGATTTACTGCGGGATGCTGCTTCCACAGGGATGATTTCCGCTCAAGTCGCTGACGTTATATCCGGTCCAACGACCACAGGACTACCGTTAATAGGTGCATTAGAAAAAATAAACGTTTGTTAGGACATGGAAAAGTCCAACGTTCCATCACAACATGTACCTCTTTTAAATGAACGATTCATTTCCTCAAAATGACTATTGGTATATTTATTTTCAAATATGTAACATTACTAGTCTAGTACAAATAGTGAGGTCGTGTAACAAAAAATATGTAAATAAACGAGTGTCATCTGTCCTCGAGTGACCATATACAGTCATGCAAATCAGGGTTTGTCTCGAATAAAGCATTTCTATTGGGGCCAACCTGTTGGTTTACCACACATATACATTACCCGCAATCGACAAGAATAGCTAGTAATGCGTTCGTAAAATCAAGAAAGCCTGAAAAATATATAACTTACATAGTCAACCCTTACATACATAGTTCACTTAGACAGAACCTGATGAGACCACACTAACCTTTCCAGGTATAGATAAACTGCAGGATTTGTTGTGTGACTGGTATCAGGATGCTGAATGGACAAATCTTCCCCGCTTTGAATGGATGGAAACATCGTCCAGGTACATCAAGTTGGAGAAGGTTTACACCAAGTTGGCCTGGGTGTACAAGGACGACGATGCGAACAGAATCAGCAGGTACTGTAGACCATGCTTGTTAAGAACATTTCTTGTCTTAAATTTGTGCAACCAACTTACATTTCGCTTCAAGGAATTGTGTCAGTTGTAGTAGATTATATTTGTAGTTTTACTGGTCAAAATAGAAATGATGTTAAATTATTCCATCTTTTACTTAAGAAATGTCTCAAAAGAAGAATCAATAATTTCATTGTTGTGATCTGGGGGATATATATTTTGGCCAAAGAAAGCCTGAAATTATTCTTATTGTAACACAAAGCCAATGTGGCAAACTGTACCACTGTTGGTATTCTAGCGTTCTGCCTTGTTTCATTTCTGTCACTAATTTCACAGCAACTGTACTTTTGTTTGTAACTTTCTTATTTCTGTTAGTAATTTCACAGCAACTCTATTTTTGTAACTTTTATTTTACACCTGTTTAGGCATAATTCAAAGAATCGCAGGTAATTTGTCTTTTAAACGGAGCCAGTATCATACATCCGACTTTCTCCCCCGCGTTTTGTTTTCATTGCGATCTGTTCTACTTAAAAAACTAAAGCACATCGGGTGAATTATACCTTTTGTTTTCTGTCTGAACTTTCACAACGTGTAAAAATCTGAATCCAGAGAGAAAATGGTGACGTGGAACTTGATTTCAACAATTCTTTGAAAGTGAAAGTGAATGAACTATCCCCTCCATGGGAGGCAATAGCAGAATTATTAATGATGGAATGATAATTATATTGAAGAGAGGGAATTCGTTAACACCAAGGACAATCTATTCGAGTTTATTTCATAGTTTGTATTGGCTGTGGTTTTTTACCGTTATGTTGCAGTTCAGTTATTAATATGTAGCCAATACTATCTGCTTGACGGAAGGATTGCAGTGAAAGTAGTTTTAGTTTTCCTCTGTGGGATACTTATCGCCTGGTTTGAAACTTGTGTAAGATGTAAGATTTGGTGTTATACATTATTCAAAAGAGTTTACTGATGCAGCATTCCCCTTGGTTTCCTTGAAAATCCTCTTTCACATACCCCACATTTCTAACTTGCCTACCATGCTTAAAGTAGCGCCATTACAATTTGTAATTTCAAAACTTTAAATCAAATTGGCATTGAAAGTCTTTCCCAATTGTTGTTTGGGGTAATTGGATTCATAGTTACGTTTCACTATTTGCAGACTGCCCATGGATGAATACACGGACATGTTCTTCAAGTCAGGGCCAGGGGAATACCTGAAACAAGCCCCAAAGCGAATAGTTGTCGAAGGCATGTTCAATTTGTTGTTGTATTTACGAAGCAATCGAGTTTTTCCGTAATTGGCTTTAGATTCTGTAGATGCTACAGAATCACAACAGAACTAAAAAATCCAGTAGTAAAATGTTACTTCTACTGCACTCGGACACGAACCCAGGCACCTTTGACTTTCATGTCCAGCAAGCTACTGCCTGAGCTAATTCCCCTATTTGCTGGAAGTCTTAGCCCTTAATATCCCTATGTAGCCATGATCCATCGATTACCCAAAAAAATTCTCAGTCCAAGAATCAACAGCCACTACATAATCGAGTTTTCTCGTTTTACACAAAGTTAGCAACATTAACAGTTCTGTACAACTTCTTATTGAAGTAAATTGGAAATAATTAAAAGCTGAATCAAGTTCATGGCTAAGTTACATTATTCATGGTACTTTAATTTAAAATTAAAACGATTTATTTCCTTGTCTGACTTATCTTCAAATTTAAGGACACAACAAATTCCATATTGCCAAATTTGTGCATTGAGGAAAATTCGATTTAACGAAAAATTAATACGCAAACTCGGCACCAGATTCTATTCGGGCTGTTGTAATATTTTGTAGGAGATGCTGGAATAGGGAAGTCTACCTTTACTAAGTTCCTGGCGTACGAGTGGTCGAAGCGGATTCACCCAGTGCTCAACACGTTTGATTTCGTGTTTGTTCTCTCACTGAAGGACATCGAGGACAACTCACCAATTCAAAATCTCATTCACAAACAGATCAAACGACTCACCAGGTAATTTCCTTTTCAGCCAGTACAGTTAGATAGCATTTGTGTTTTTCACGATATGCGTTTCTGTCAAATTATCTGACAGATCTCTACACAGGGAAGAGCAAAAAAAAATTGTCAAAAATTACCCCCAGTCGGGATTGAACCCAGGACCTCTGGATCATCACTTTAATGCTCTACTGAGTGTGCTAGCTTGGTATGCATTGGCCAGAAGATTTCTGAAATGAGCTTTGCAAGGTCCTTTTCTTGTCTGATGTAAAGAGGTGGTAGGTCTCAGGTGCAGCTGAGACTGTATAGCACTTTGGGCACATTCATCTGTGTTACTGGTGATCTCTCAATTGGATCTTACATCTGTTTCTCATAAGCAAGAGTTCCACATTTAACCATCTGTACTATGCAGTACAATGCATTAAATACTGGATGTGATCAGTAGATGATTGGCTGATCCTGGAGGATGTGGTTATTGGCCACACACTTGGCTACATCCCTGAGGGGCTCTCAACCTAAGTGTGTAGTCAATAGCTGCACTGGAACTTTAGGAACCATGCAGCTTTGTTGCATCACTTCCCATTTTGGACTTCTGGAATCAATAGAGTATGACTTTATAAAGGCCATGAAAATTCAGGCTAGCAACTAAATGTTGACTCAGCTCAATTGGTAGAGCATTGGCATGATAATCCAGAGGTCCTGGTTTTCAATCCTGACTGGGGGCAATTTTTGACAATTTTTTATTTGCTCTTCCCTGTATAAAGATCTGTCAGATAATCTGACAGAAAAGTCTGTCGTGAAAAACTAGAATACCAACTTAAGTGGCAATTTGCGTCGTACAGATTAGCAAATGGCCTCCATTGTCTCGCGGATTGTGGTGATTTTAGTGAATAGAGACTGATAGGTCAGTTGATTGGCCTCGCGTTGGTAGTCGCAACCGCCAAAAAAAAAGGAGCAAAAAATAGTAATAAATACTAAATTTAAAAGAAGACAACCTTTTTTTCTTTCAACCTCATAACATAAAAAATCAAACCAAAAAGGAAATAAGTGAATTTTCCTTTTCTCTTTTAATTCGTGTCTTCGTGACTGTCAACATGATGACATCTTCACCATTTCACTTCCAACTTTGCTTTATCTTACAACATTCCAATCCTCACATTGAAAACATCATTTGCACAATGGTCTAATTTGTGACGGGTTTTTAATGGTTTTTTAATGTTAATGAAATGTAGATATCATTTTAAGACAGGTATAGATCATTATTTGATGAGACTTTTACTAAAGGTTAAAATTTACTTAAATATTCGAGAATTCCACTTAAGAAAAATTGGCGATGATTGCTAGTAATGCATTACGCCTTTACCATTTCAGTCAGTTTGACACACGCGCCCTGGTTTCCCTTGTCGATGAGAACACAAAGTACAAAGTTTTACTGGTCCTCGATGGGTTTGACGAGCTGAGTTTGGGTGTCAACAAAAACATTGAGCAAATCATTGGAATCGACAAGCACAGGAGGCAGCTGTTCCATTGGTGTGTACTGTTGACATCAAGGTAAAGTCTCACTGGAACAAGAAATTATGTAATGTTTTTTAATTCTTTAGTACAAAAGTTGAGTTATCAAAAACGTAGAATTTATGTAAAGTTTTAAAATTTTTTTAGTACAACGGTTGATTAATTGCAAATATAATTCACAGTTTCACACTTATTTGACCTACATTGATATTTTTGAAAAATTTCGACTTTGTTACAGGTAACAATTTTTCATTTGGTATTTCCTAATCTGTTTCCTAAAACTTGTCCTACTAAACAAGTGATAGACTAGTCAAAGAGACAAAGTAAAATGTAAACGGCCCGAAGCAAAGTTTTAAAGATATTTTCTTACGTTTTGTCAATGCGAGGTCCGTGCTAAAATGTGGTGAATGCATCAAGTATTTTCCAACAGACCGTCGGAGAAGCTGTACGGTGTGAAGAAGATAATGAACACACAGGCGGAGATTCTGGGTTTTGACATCAGGAGTATCGAAGACTACGCACAGAAACTCATGTCCTCTCCAGAACAGGTCCAGGACCTTATCAAACAGGCTAAAAACCAGCACATATTTGAGCTGCTCAAGATCCCCATGATATTATTAGTACGTACATCATGTGCCTCTTGATTTCTAATTCTATATTATTTGCTGTAAATAAAGAAGAAAACTGCAAATATATGGGAATACAAAGTTGGCAACAATGCCAACATTGCCAACTTTGTTTGTTAGTGAAAAACTCGAATCTTCTTGCTAATAGCTCTAGTCAGCAAAGGGCTCAGTCGTTGACATTTTCGCGAAAAGTTTTGCTTCAAAATAGTACCTTGCCTCCTTATGTTTATCATAATAAATCTAGATTTTTTTTCATTCATTAAACAATAACAAAGCCTTTTGTTAACCGTAAATATTATGGTTTAACTTCAATTTGACAGATGGTTTGCCTCTTGTACATTGACCAATCAGAAGATCAAGGAAGACAACTGGCCACATTACCCAGTACCGCTACCAAAATCTTTGAGGTACGTTTACTGGAAAAGCTGAAATGATGTAAGATAGTTACCTAGAATAGTAAATAGAAATAAACTTAGGGTAAATACTAAATAAGGAAGAAATGATGACCAAATGCGAACACAACTCGAAAAAATCTATTTCAAAATGAGAATGATGAAAGAAAATTTAAGAACCCTGGGAATGGTAAAAAGGATATTTTCATATCAATTATTCCCGAGTCATATTGTCCTCGAAAGCGGGGTTTTCTACAAACATACTTTTAATTGTCATTACTGACATTTACCGGAAATTCGGCTGTCTAATCTTCCATCCGGATAGTTGACAGTCTATTCACAATAATTTTCACTTTGCAAGATAACACAAAGCCTTTTCCCGATAATTTTACAGTAGATGTAGGTAAGAGTGTTTTTCTTTCAGAGTATGGTGTCGCGAGTTGTGAGGCGATGTTTGAAGAGATCCGGCAAGGATTACGATCCCGCCGCCGTCAAACGAATACTCGTAAAACTCGGCAAGGTCGCTTTCAGGGCGTTTCAGAAGGACTCCAAGACTCTGTTTCTTACCAAGGTAAATCCTTCGTTTATTCCATAAACTACAGTTGTCTCGAAACGTGAAATACATTCAGCCTCTGAGGAGCCACTATCATCGGTCAACGCATTTTCATACTTTTCATACTTCACAGACAAATTACCTACGCAACCTTCATTTTTTTCATGTGATTGTTGATTGTTTTAAAGTTTCTTGTCCGGTAGAAATGGTTTCTCTCACATGAAATACATTTCATAATAACATTATGTTTATGAAAATATGAGTCGATGGGAGGCGGTTTCATCACAGATCATATTGACTAGGGTAGGACTCGTTGGTAAAGTTAATATTGTGCTGTTTCACACTTGTTTTGTTTTGTTTTCTTCAGGAAGAAATTGATGCCGAGGTGGGTGAGGAGGTGTACCACCTCGGACTGTTGTCAGGAAAGGACGAGGAGGTTTCGAGTCTAGTGTCCTACTGGTTCATGTTTCCGCATAAGATGGTGCAGGTAACCGCGCAGAGACTATAATATAATGCAAAACAATGAGAGCAAGAACAATCAAAAGTACAAACCCTAACTTTGGAACCCAGGAAAGACATAACTGGATGTCCAAAACTGGGGTATCAGTGGCTCCACAAAAAGGACTTACGTCCCCCAAATATTTGAAGACAACAAAACAAAAAAACCCAAGAATCGAAGGTAGTACAAACTGCTTCAAATATCTCAATAAAGTCGCTGAAAGAACTAAATAAATAATTCTTTGTCACCTTTATGCAATGGATTCCTGAGATTCACGTGACAACTGCTAGCTTCTAGCAGCCAACAGGACAGCAAGCCGTTTTGACCCACATACTTGCCAACTTATCCACAAGGCATTGGTGCGGCTCAAACCCATGATCGAGTATGCCGCAGCACAACGCCCTTAACCATTTCGCTCAGTTTCTTTATTTATGTGCTCTTGTTTCTGTCACAGGAATTCGTAGGAGCGTATTACGCCGTGGACGCAGTTGAATCCGGAAACACGGAAGAAATTACAAACGTCATCACAACGTTCCAGAAGGTTTGTTCTCAAACCAAATAATTTGTTGATTAGATTTAATTCATTGTATTCAACGTATTCAATTAGTTTTCTACCTTTTTGATCAAACAAGGTTGTGAATTGCAATAGTCCTTGAGCAATGTAGCTGATTTTTTTCTTTTTTTAATATTTTTCGAGGACCCAAGTCCTTTTTGTGGGGCCACTGATACCCCTGTTTTGGACTTCTGGTGATGTTTGCCCTGGGTTTCATCCCTTGCTTTCATGTTTCCTAGCTTGCATGCAATAGATTCCTCAGTTTCACCTCTGGTGCGACACATGCTGACATCTTGACGGCAGCCCCTCTCGTTAGAGAATGTAAAATTTAGCTGCAAGCATTTTTACCGCCCGCGTACGTAGTACGACGGGAAGGTACTGTTTTCACAGGTGTCTGTCTGTCCACAGGGGGGGGGG
>JBCAUG010013792.1:0-11012 GCA_038406175.1 Haplosyllis leylae
TTTTCCCTGACTTTCTGGTAAAATTTTAAAATTCCCTGACTTTTCCCTGACTGGAAAAACTTCTCTCATTTTTCCAGTTTTTCCAGTGCGAGTGGGAACCCTTCACACTTGAACTAGTTTGACCCCACCGTCCAACGCCCAAAATTGACAAGTAAACTTCTCATAGATTACCCAGACTTGGAATCAAAGATGTACCCCTCCTACCTTCACAAAAGTCCAAGATCACCGTAAAAATAGAAAAATGGAACTTTTCATGGAATGCAAGAATACCCCCCCCCCCGGCAACATGGGATGTGGACACTAGACTTGGGCGTCTTGCGACTTGCCTACATCGGAAAGTGGTAAGTGGTATGATCATGTGTTCACAGGTTATACTGAAAACACAAATGCAACCTGCGAGGTTTCTAATAGTTATTGTAGTGATTATGACATTATGGCATGTGTAATAAAAGTATAATAATTATAAATCTATGCATTGTTCAGTTATTTAGTAACTAATTTACACCAGAATTTCTCATGATCAGAGTTTGTTCATACCACAGACATGTACTTCTCCCTTTAGCTACAGTATCAATACTGAAACCAACTTGAATACCAGTCCTGGGGTGCCAGCCTCATTGGAACTTCTTTTGTTATTGGCCAGTTTAACTGGTGATATTATCATAATATTGGTCTACATTAGCTCGATGTGCTTTCACCCATGACTGTATTAGACATACAAAACCCACATGCATGGAAAGGACAAATCCACAACTTTATTTTACATTAGAATTCCCCTGAAAAATGTCTGGAGAGTTGTGGTTTAATGTTCAAATGAAATCGCTACAGGAGAACTACTGACAGACAAATATCCGAGCAACGTGACATTCTCAACAAACTGCCGCAGCAATTAATAGAAAATTACATCTGCAAAAAGAAACCGCAAGCGAAATAATTTGACGGATCACCAAAAAAGCCTTTTTCAGTAATTGTTCCGCTCCCTTTTCCAATTTAGGTTAAAGCCATTTGGCTGATAGATGTGACTGGTACGTGGTCAATCCATGCATTCCGCCGGTGAACTGTTAAATGGATTAAGTGCTTCAATTTGCACGTCGATATTGGCCCCATTAAAACAATAATTGAACCTGAAGCGACACACCATTTGGCCATGAGAGCTTAAAATAGCGACAGGACGAAAGTTTATACTGGTTATTTTTCCCTGCGTACGTATCGTACATACTCAATATTATTTTTGTACTTATGAATTAAAAATCTTGACCTGTGGTCTACCAACAGCTTTAGATGCCACACAAAACTATCATTTTTGTGCATTCTGAACTGTTGAAGAATCATTCGAAACTGCAGTTTTGCTAGCTTAATAAATACATAACTATTCGAAAATGTGATATTTGCACAACTTTAAATCCAGCAATATTTAATTTGACAAAATGTGTGTCGTTTCTTCCCATCCCCCTATTCTGTTGTCTTATTAGCTTGGTCCTGTCTGCTAATAAGTGCTACTCTCTCCATATTCTGTCGTAGTAATTATAACTAACTGTGTAAAGTTAGGTTGGGCACTCTGGTTACAGGACTCTGCATATTAAGCTAGGTATTTCATAAGCTCTGTAACTTTAGGTAGGGAACCCTTATGCAGGGTTTGTGCTATGGTTATATACCCCTTGAGAAGCCTTGCTATTGGGTATTACATAATAATGGGCCTGGCAGCCATAAGCTGTCAGCAGTTATGGCTGGTAAGTATTTATGACCTTTTGTTAAGGGAGAATGTGGTTTCCCTCTCATGTATGTAGGGTACCCTTCTTAAGGTAATCGCTTAGTGTATTACCTTGCAATTCTAGGGATGAAAAGAACTCTGAAAGTCATTTCCCAGAACAACTTCTGTAAGAGACGTATTATTGTCTGCACTGGTTGGAAACCATGATGTATCTCACAGGGAATACTGAAGCAACGTAATTATGAAACAAGAAAGTCTGGTGGCTTTCTCCACAGTTGTTTGTCGTTGCCTATCGCCCAGTCAGTCAAGCATTGCCTTTCCTAAAAGACATACCCCTCAGTATATAACAAACTGATTACATGAACCATCAATTATTACCCTCAGGAAAATTTGTCAAAGTTTTGTAACGATGTTCTAGACAGATTTGTCATGCTTTGTCTTAATCACCGGAGTAAGGGAAGAACTATAGCCTGATTACGTTTACAACGAGGCGCCCCTGAATGGGGTTCAAATGATTCCCGCGCATTACCATATTTTTTGGGTGGGGTTCTTGGATTGTGACCCTGAGTCCAAAACTGGTGAAATCCCAAAGTGCCATATTTTCAGGGGGAAGGGTTGTGTGTTGACATTATTCCCAACTTTGATGTCATCCACAGTTGCCCTGGCTAACACTATATGGTTCCCTTAGCAGAGCTAGCGGGAACCATAAGAAGAATCTTCACTGGACTTCAAGGTATTACACAAAACTATGGCCTGCTGTCCTTGTTCTTAAACTCTAACATTTTAGTAAAATTGGCATCAGTCTCATTGCACTTTGTGAATTAATGTCGACGATCTCACGTAAAATAGAAAGCACTTCAATGCAGGGGGGAGTGGTGAGCTTTACAACTACCAGAACCTCTAATAAAATTAGTCCCAGATTTTATTCTCGACATAAATCGCAATTTCCAGTCAAAAAGGCTTCCGAGATATGCAGCACATGTCTTCATTCCGATATCATTGTGCGGAAGTGTTTGACTGAGATATCTCTACGCGGAAATGGGAAGGATTTTCGCGGGATTTCCTCAAGGCTTTTCTGTTGCTTTGATGTCCCTTGCCAAGCCGACTGGAAATTACTGCTGCTGTGACATTTTCTCTTCTTCTCGGCACGTTTCAAACCTGAATCCTGCCAAAGGGATTGTGTTCTATGTGAAGCAGTTCCAAGTCTGTTTGCTTGGATACAACGATTAGCAACCACAATGTCGCTTAAATACTGTTCTCTTCTCATGTGCAAAATGTGGCTGTTTTTTCTTGAGAATTTATGCGCAAAGACAACGAGAAATGGAAATTATTATGTCGGTTCTTTTGTGAAACGGCTGTGTGCGAGTTATAACTTTTCTCTTTATATTTACAGTCACACCTTCCCCCGTTCTTTAAACAAAATGACAGGTACAGACAATACATCAGAAGTCATCTCTGAACATAAAAACATGTAACCAACAGGAACATTTTCGTTTTATCACCACAGAAAGGCAATTTTACCTCCCCACCACCCCCCCCCCCCCCCACACACACACATTCATTCCTCCCAAGATTGAAACAAGGTAGGTTAAATTTCTCTTTGGGTAAGCCTAAGCCTGTCATGGCATGAACATGGCGGACACGTCTACATCATACGTTCTGCGTACAGGAACTGTGTTTTACCTGAAGAAGCAGACGTTCATCGCCCCAGATTGCAGCACGATTCCAATCTATCACTTCGTGAAACGGCATCACGATACCGTTCGACAGTAATACTGGTATACAGGCAGCTTGTAAGGTTTCTAAAAATCTGGAAAAGAAATAATTTAATATTACAGTAGTCAAAGTCATGTCATAACAGTAATCCCTTATTACAAATTCGTAATTCTTTATTATCTTTGGGAAGCGTTCAACTGACATTCAAATTTTAAGTATGCAAGCTTCTCTTTTGAAACCTGCACCATTCTTATCAGACCAGTATACACAAGTTCATTTTACCAAGGCAAGGATTGAACCAAATGTGGTGAAATATTCTCTTTTGTTCACCCAAAATGGAAGCGTTCAACTAACATTCAAATTTCAACTGTGCAAGCTTCTCTTTTGAAACCTGCACCATTCTTATCAAGCCAGAATACACAAGTGCATTTTTCCAAGACAAGAATTGAACCAAATCTTGTGTAATATTCTCTTTTGTTCATAAAAAAGGTTACTTCACATTTAGACATCAAACAAAAGCAGGTTTGCAATCGCTAATAGATTTGAACCGTACTCACCTGTAAGAGCCGAGCCGGCGGCCCCTTGGCACAAGGCAAAATGTGGAGTTATGCAGCAGGATTCTGTACTCATATCTGAAAAAAGATATTGAAAATAATTAATTATCACCCTCCATTCTTGTAATTTTAATTCATGCCTTTGCTCAGATTTGTGTGGGATTGATCATAAAATTTGCTAGAGGGATCACGGAATTTGGTAAGAAATATGAAATGTTAGCGATTGTCTTTAACGGTCGTCTTCCTCGACCTGATTTAACCTGTTTCCCTTGGCGTTGCTCCCAACCAAATTAATCTAAAATTGCACATTTGTACAACAGTAAGTCATTCCATTTTGTCTATCAAACTATATTGGTAAGTTTTCTTGGAAAATGTTTATTTTCAGAAAGCCTACAGACGGTGAAGTGGGGTTCGTTTGTAATGAGGCTGAACATCTGTGTAGAACGGATAGCAGGATATGCGTTTTACTGGAAGAAATCTTATTAGATATTCCACCTATGAACCACAACTGTTGCAAATATGCGATAGATTAAAGGAAACATCACGATTCTTTTTCAAGATATTGCAGGAATAAGATTTTTGTACAGTTCATAAAGTTATCATCTGCAAAGGTAGTAACTGCCTTTGGACTTAAATTATCCAATCGCCTAACATCTCATCTCCTTCGAATTGTACAGAAAGCTTTTCTTGGAGGTGCAGATGTTTGACTATTGGTCTGTGATGTCGATGTTATAACATAGTGCCATTTCCTGTCACAAATATTTCACAACTAAAAGTTCACTTTTACAGTCAGCAAATATGCACTTCATTTCATTAACCTAGCTAAGATTCGTTATCTGATCAGTTCATTATCAAACAGCCATTTTGAACCAGAGAAACCTTTCAGAACAAAAAGTAAAACCACCCAGGGATTTGAGCGTTGTTTGCACGAAGTTCTGTGGGCAGGTGTATCGCCTACTTAGCTGTACTTTCCCCATTCTATTTGACCTAATGAACACTGACATAGCGAGTTCACCTCACGTTCTCTTCGTACAAGATCTGATCACTCTGTGAGAAGCCTTTGAGTTCAGTCTCATCAACTAAGGTTTACTTTGGGATTAAGTTCACCGAGATCCAGGAACACCGTGTGGAAATGTTCCGAGAACAAAGACAGGCAAGATTTTCAATGAAAACAGCTTTACTAAATACCAAGCATCTGGATCTCCCTGGAAATTTCTTCTTTTTATTCAACTGATTGCCTTCACTGCAGACTTCAGTCCATGTCATATCTTACACAGTTCAAAACGCAATGAATAAGGTTTTTAAGCAATGTATTGCACATTCACACAGGGTTCAATGGAATGACAAGTAACTGGCAAGTATTCACCCACAAAACAAAGAAAGAAATGAAAGAAAACAAGAATGAAACTGTCACCAGCACTTACAATCTTCCCATTTCGTATCGATACTGTACTAAACTGTGGGTCCCAATATTCTTCTCATTATTGTAGAAAACAGAGTGATGGGAATCGATAGAAAATCTCAATGAAAGCAACAGATAGCTTACAACTACATTTGTTTTGGCCGTACTTCAGCATTTTGTACCAGGAGAACCTTCGAGCCTAAGTGCTTATTCAAGAGCCCTCGCTGAAACACTACAAGGTGAGATTTCGGTTGGTAACATCCGCTGGTTTCACGCCTCTGTCATTGAAGGTCTCATTTATTATGAAAGTTCCACACGAAGTTTCAGGTTGCCACTGCACAACAATTGTACAACAATAGAATGATTTTACCACTATCCCTGGTTTTCTTCAAGTACGTGAACAATTATAATACATTACACAGACTAACAAACAATTTATAAGTGGCTGTAATTTTTTGAATGTCATTTAACATTTTATACTTCTACTGCTTCTTTTTCCCATTGAAAACACTTTCATTTTTAACCAAACGGTGGAAAACATCCTAAAATAGTAGGAGTAATTTGCTGCTCAGTGAGGAAAGTGTCCTCCTAGAGTTGGTGACTGAGAAACAAAGACATCCTCGCCGTCTTGTTGTGTGACAAAGAAAGAAGATTACCAAAATGGAAAATCTGACAAGAGAGACACAGTGCTGTGTTAAGCACGCAATCACCATTCAGACTACATTTACCATCAAAATCGATGTAAGGGTGCAGAATTCACTTAACACTTATCACGCAGAGGTTTATTCAAAATATTCAACAGCTCAAAGTTTCTTCATCAACATAAATGTTTGTCATTCCTTAAATTTTACTGCAATGAATCTTGTTTTCTGGAAAAGACCTTTATGTAACGAGAAACAATGGTTTTTCAAAATGGATTTGAAAAGGATTTTCCCTTCGGTGAGACTGTGTGATGTCAGGGCTACCCTTGGTTTGGATTGCAAATTTTCCAATAAGCTTCAAAAGCAAGGTAGTCTTGTCACTTTATTCTCCTATTCAATAGACAGACCATTGGCACACCAGTTTGCTTAAATATAACTCGTAACTTGAAACAAAAACATTCTTGGTTCAATTCGAATCAGCGAGGCATCAGTAGAATACTAAACAGCGATGTCCCATTGCCAATGAGAACCAATTCCTAAATAAATATTTTGGCAGAACAACACTTTTACCACCTTTCCAGACCCTCTAGGACATGCCCCAAGTATGAAGTTACAGTAAGGTCTCTTCCATAAAGACTTAACCACTTGCTGAAATTGCCCATTTTCTGACAGTCCCGTGGGTCCCATGGTCATTTAACTTGCTTTTCTCAATTTGGTCATAAGAGATGACGTATTGGCTGTCGGCACTCTTTGATACCTTAAGCTGCTGTGGGGTCACCTGCTGGAGTTATCTGTACTAAACGGGGAGGGCAGCCTCATCTCCTTCTTTGCCACAGAAAGATCTTTTCAATAATGCTTCCCGCGTAAACGGCTCCCACTGGCGAATTCACTCAAAGAACTGGCAAACTTTTGTTACGAGGTGGTAACTTCTGGAGGATGATTTTTACTTGGTAAAGAAACGAAGCAGTCTTACTTGATTGCTCTGGGGACTTGCCTAATAGCATATCTAGCAATTTATTACTTCTTGACATGAACCTGGGGCGCAGCTTGAATATGGTAATTTCCTTGTAGAAACGAAAAAGATCACTACGTCCAGGCGCTTAAAGACATAAAACTGCTACATCCCGCAGTTGCAGTAACGATAAGAAAGGGCAATTTACCAATGTGCAATGTTTTACCAAAGGTACTGATTCTAACTTTAATTATTTTCATTATTTTCATTGCGAGAACATACTTATTTCAACTTGGTGTTTTTAACAAATTTGACACAACATGTGTAACCACATCATTCTGAGGGTGACAGTAACCCAGTAGTTCGTTTGAGACAAGTAAGAGACAAGTAATGTGCATTATTTTTGTAATTGTATGGATCTGCTGCTATCCATAGGAAGCATTATTTTCTACACATTCTACACATTTGGTCATTTAGACAACTTAATTTCCGGAGGCACAATCATGAATTTGTAAAAGACTTTTCTTTTGCCAGAAGTAGCTCACTTTTAATACAGTAAAATATGGACCAATGAGCTTTCCTCGGCATTGACACTTTCAAACATTTTGGATTCCACAAGCACAGTCGGACCACTAAGGTCTTCGACTAATGTTGCACATGAAAAAGTAATGTGACTATTGATATGAAGAAGGTCACGCAGGGATATATGTTCATTCGGTATATTAGGCTATTCACTACCTCTCGGGGGTTGTGAAAATGTGTCGAAATGAGCATTTTCTGTTTATTGCGCACTCAATGGGACCCGCAGCAGATGTAGATTTTACTGTTTTTCCGCGTATGATATGTGTTTTCACTGCCTCTTCTGCAAAAACAGACTTGGAACGCACATCGTAAAATAAGAACCCAAGAAAGGTCGTTAATTTTTTAAGATCACCAGATGTTCCAATTGCTAATTCCAACATCTGATTCTCTGTTAAGTTCTGCCGCCACTCAACTCTGGTCTGATTTCCATTCACTTGATCCCATTACTATAGAACTTAAAATTCTGTACTAAATATTTTTCGAAAGGACTAAAATCAATGCAAAAAGATAGGATTGATTAACGTGCAAGCACCTCTTTTAAAACTTCACACATTTTTTCCTTTTTCTTTGAAGAGTAGAACTCATAGCATTAACTCAAACAGAAGAAACTTGTTGCAAGTGTTGGCGAGTGTCAATATCTACCTGGAGTGTATGTTCGTCTTCAGCCTCGTCCAATAATCAGAATGGTTGAGCCAACGGTAAAACGGTATGAGAACATTCAGTGAGGAGGAAGAAAGGAGCAGGATGGCAGACAGGTTGATAGACGTGAATGCGATGAAAACAAAAGTCAATATGCACACACAGTAACTGAATTGTGGTGATTTACAAGAGGTAATGAAGCCAGTCCGCAAACAAATGGTGTGTATCCCCGACATGTATATGGGATATAGGATCAAAACAAGACATCTCCATTTATGTGGAATGTTAAGTGCTGTGCAAACCCAATCACTGCTTGCTATCATCAAGTTACACTTCCACAAAGCACCTCTGCTGCCTCCTGCATTTTATCGGAGATGCAACTGGAGACTATGATTTCTAAGCATTTCTTGTCGAGCAATAAGTCTAGACCTTCTGGGCAAGAAGATGTTTAAGGAAAAGTCAATCTTGGCCCTGTTTGCTTTGACTAAGATTTCTCAAATAAACCGAAGGTGCCACCCAAGTAAATTTCATATCAAGTTTATCATTTAGATGGCTTCGTCTTATTACTTGTGCATAATCAGCATTTCGTTCGACTTCTGCTGGGCTGAAAACATTGAAGAACAAGACCAGAAACTTCTTAATGAAGGAAACATAGCAAATTAGTACCCCGGTGAAACCTGCCGTAGGACGGAATCACAATTTTTAGTGTCAATATCGTATTGCTGGCTTCCCTACCGATTGGTCAGTCGCATCACGATCTGTCTGTCCATACCGTCAAAACGTAAAACCAAGAAATAAACTGTTATACATGGTGTTATTCCCTTACAAAGACACAAACTGCAGTGAACACATAAAGTAGCGTTTACAATGCCTCAGGTAGTGCTTAAGTTCCAGCAGGAATTAACCTTGAACCGTTAATCATGCTTGACTGTTCAATATGTGTTGATTAGCTGCTTGAAATGCCCCTCTCGACGAGGACCCAGCCCTGGAGTCGGGCTTAATTAAAGCTCCGCCTACATGCATTCATTCCTTCTAATCGATTGACTTAAAATGTACTCAATCAACTTGTGCCCTCAGGTCACTGAAAATAATGCCTTACAAGGAAAGTACCGTCAAACAATACTGTTCAACAAAAATACTTTATTTTTTAACAATTTCAACGACTTCGGTTTTGCAAATGAAAACACTGTTTAGCTCCATGACAGCGAAAGTGCAGTTTTAATTTGATCCTGCTTCCCTCACGTTCATCTTGCCGTGTTTCACAAAAGATTTCGGCCTATTGCACCTGCAGTGTTTTTTAGATATCTTCATACTCCTTCGTTTGATGACATATTGGTCTCTTCTGGATGGACGACAAATGACACACTACACTGGTGAACGCCGCCTCCTGTGGGAAATTCTGGATCCGCCACTTTATTATTATAATTTCTGCCTTTAGATTCACTTGACCATTAAGACACAAGTCTCTGAAAAATATTATTCATGGTTCGTACAGGATAAGTCAGTTTCGCTTGGATATCGGCAGAGATTCATCGGGACAAATGTGTGCCTGTGACATGAAGAACTATCTGGAACCATCTATTATGGTGATCGTTGATGTTACAAAACAAAATAAAGGGGAAAAGCAAACAAGAAGTGTTTACTTTCATTAGTTTGTCGGAAAGGTTTCAAGCTTCCTAATTCTTGGAATTTTAGCCCATTCTGGCCAATACCTCCTTTCCTGTACAGGGTGCGATCTTTTTCACATTCAATGCGTACAATCGTTTGTAATTGGTGACATAATCACGTCAAACATACAAAACTTCTGTGTTGTTAAATAGACAAAGAAATGCCAACAACCACAAATTTCATCAGCCAAGCATAATGCAGCAATGAATAAAATCTGAAAGGATTTGAATTTCACCACAATTAATTGCCACCAGTGTTTGAAATTCTCAACAATAACGTATCGGTGTTCTGTACTCACTCCACTTGGAATGAGTGATCCTGCCCAGTTTTCTTTCCCAGCTGAAACAACCGGTTCAACCCAATTACAACACTGTCAATAAAACGTCTACACCAGGTCCAACCCCCGAGTCCAGGCCCATGTAACACCATGTAGGGTCCGGGCTACAAAGCTGCCAACATTTATCACACATTAACTGCCTCCAATCTCCTAGATCACAACATTTTAGCGTCTATAAAAGGCAACCATATCCAGCACGAATGACGCAAATTGGATAATAAGTGCCACGCGTGAACTGTGGAAGATTACGCTTACTCACACAGTAGAACCGTGAGTAAAATTCTTCACAGCCATGTACCGGACACAGTTCTAACACAACGAAAAAATCACGAAGTTCATTAAATTAATTTTACAATCTTAGGGCATACAGAGACAGAAATACAAACATCTGAAAATAGCACACATTTTCACTCGAGGTATTGAGCTCAAAATTTCGGCATCCTGTACGCGTTAATTTTAGATGAAACGAGGCACCCCCTGAATTTGGGGCTCAAAATAGTCCCCATGTATTACACCCAAATTAAAACAAGTGTCTTACAGTACCCATTCCAACACAGTTGTAGGCTGCAGTGGCAAACATGTTGGATTTGCAATACTTACACAACTTTAGTTCCATCGTAGTATGGCCCTGTCAGCTGATACATCAGCTAGCAGGGACAAGAAAAGGGGTTGGCCCAAAATCTTCAGTAACAACTTCCGGTTAGAAAAGCTCCACTGCCTGTCCATACAATCACTTACAAAACGAGAATGTTGACCGTACGCGGTCAAAGGTTTAGTCTCCGCAAAATGTTCCACACACTTCAATAATGG
>JBCAUG010013803.1:0-11012 GCA_038406175.1 Haplosyllis leylae
GAAAACTGTATATTGGAATATAAAATATAACTATCAGTAAGATGAGAATAAATTAGTTACTATACAGCTGACCACTGTCGCTTTCAGTGAGCGTAACATTGGGGCTGGAACTGTTGTTGGGAGCCCCCATTGTGGCTCCCAGTAAACTTTGCATACATAAAAGGAATACCACTATACGATCAAAGCTTGTGATCAACAATGACTCCTAAGGAGGCCAGTGCTACACATGGACCATTAAAGTTATAACTGCAGTTGAGGCTACCTAGGGAGAAAGGCGCTCATCATTTTGGTGCCGTGACCTGGATTCCAGCACCAGACCGGTGGAGGAGACGCAGGTAACTTTGGTTTGCTTCAAATAGATAACAAAATTAATGTTTTGTAACTTAGGGGAAAAGATAGTTAGCATACGTAGGTTTTTCCTTTCCACTGCTTGATGGAGGAACTAGAAACATTACACGAGCAACTCTTTTTCCACTAGGGAGTTTTGGCAGACTGTGTGGCATAACCCAAAGCAAATTCGACGAGAGGATTTTATTCGATATCTAAGGGTACGTAGTCAGTTTGCGATGCTAGTAACCCCTAAAATACATAGGCTAGCTACAGAGTTCAGGCGCTCGTCGTTCAAAGACCTAGAAAAAGAAGGAGGTACGTTCTTTGTGAATCTTATTAAATGAATGCACAGGAATCCCTGCACACAGGAAAAAGACCTGGACTCCTATGTGGGATAAAGCATCAGGTTATCAAGAAATGACATACCATCTGAGAATACAGGAGAACCCTGTTATTAATTCTTGTACTACCCAGTCATGACACATTCAAAAATGTTATTTCGTGTAGGATTCATGAATGTCAAATGTGAATATGTTCAAATGTCTTAATATTCTTTCATTCACTCTTTTATTTCATACTATTTAGATACTTCCATTTATTTCTTACCATTTAGATACTTTCATTTATTTCTTACTATTTAGATACTTTCATTTATTTCTTACCATTTAGATACTTTCATTGATTTCTTACCATTTAGATACTTTAATTGATTTCTTACCATTTAGATACTTTCATTGATTTTAGATACTTTCATCTATTTCTTACCATTTAGATACTTTCATCTATTTCTTACCATTTAGATACTTTGATTTATTTCTTACCATTCAGATACTTTCATTGATTTCTTACCATTTAGATACTTTCATTGATCTCTTACCATTTAGATACTTTCATCTATTTCTTACCATTTAGATACTTCCATTGATTTCTTACCATTTAGATACTTCCATTGATTTCTTACCATTTAGATACTTTCATTGATTTCTTACCATTTAGATACTTTCATTTATTTCTTACTATTTAGAGACTTCCATTTTAAAACTTATTTGATATTCTTCAGGTACTTCCATTTCACATTTTTACTCGTTATTTACATACTTCCATTGCACATTTTATTTGGTATCATTTTGATATTTGTTCATAATACTTGTTCTTTGACACTTGTTACTTATTTTTGAACACTTGTCATATCCATTTTTTTTTCAGTCATTTGGAAATAAACCATACCTCAAATTATTGCAGAACGTCGCGACTCGCAGGCCTATGCAGAGTTACGCTTCGGCCTGTCTTTCCCTTTCGTCCCTCCCTCCCCAAGAAACCCTTTTGGGCAAGGTTGAGTAACAGTCCGTCGAGGAAATGCATAGGACACTGAATTGGTCCCCGACTTCGTACGACTGGGTTTGTACCAATTCACTGGATATTTTGTTTCTTATTCTTAACCCCTAATTCTATACCAAATGTTCTATGCGAGTTTTTAATATATTTATTTTATGTTTATGAACCTTACAAGTTGCCTGAAGTGTATATGCATAAACACCATGCACAATGGGCAGAAACTAGGAACCAATCAGCGCTTATTTAAATGGAACAGGGGGACCTCTGCTTTATCGACCAGTAAAGGATACCGAAGAAATATCAAAACTTATCGGTAGATTCAAAATTAATCGGATCTGCACCAGCTTAGGACAATGACGAAACAAATACAGGAAAAGTCGCGCGGGGCGAAAAGGAGACGTGGCCAGGAACAGGTACGGCACCGATGCGCACAAACAGGGGGGAGGCAGGACAAGTGCTTTTATGTTCCCGTCAGTTTTGTTAAGTTTGTTTTTAAAATTGGTATTCCACTTCTGAATGAGCAGGGCCCCGGTCTTAATTTGGAAGGTGAGCCAAGAAAAAGAACCAAAAGAACAGACAAACAGGAACTTATTTCCACTTATTTGTGTGGCTCAGTTTATTCCACTTATCTGTGTGGTTCAGTTTATTCCACTTATTTGTGTGGTTCAGTTTAATCCACTTATTTGTGTGGCTCAGTTTATTCCACTTATTTGTGTGGCTCAGTTTATTCCACTTATTTGTGTGGTTCAGTTTATTCCACTTATTTGTGTGGTTCAGTTTATGTCATTTATTTGTGTGGTTCAGTTTATTCCACTTATTTGTGTGGTTCAGTTTATTCCACTTATTTGTGTGGTTCAGTTTATTCCACTTATTTGTGTGCATACCCTGCACCTGATAGATTTTTGTGGAAAGCGAAGAAAATAGCCAAGGATTTAATGGAATCCGTTGGAAGTGTTGCACAGATAGCAGAGTTAGGACATTGGAGTATGAATCAGCCTATAAACGAGTCCAAAGAGAAGGACGAAAGCAAATTATGAGCGGAAATTAACGGAGGAACAAAGGGAAGAGGCTATCATATCAGCATCTATTACGATGATGAGGTTTCAATGATGAGGTTTCGTGTTTCGTGCCCCCGGCACGATATGCACATCTTCGGCTTATGTATCATACTAGACAAAACCTATCGCAATCACTACATTCCTAAGTCTTAAGGTAAAAGGAAAATGGGATGCAAATGTGAATATTGCCAGAATCTTGGTCTTCAGAAATTTTCGAAAATTTCCAAATCCTACAGAGAGTAAAGCAACACCAAATTGTGAAGATATACAAGAAAGTGCAAACAACTGGAAGCCTGCCAACATCGTGGATTCATGTCCCGATGAAAAGTCCGCGAAATTTGCCAAGCCTACTTTCAGTACACAAAAAAATGCCCCTAGCAAAGCTAAAACAAGTGCACAGGAATTACCATGCGAAATTACTTCCCTCACATTCAATTGGAATGATCTCATGATAAAAATTGATGGTGCCAAAACATTTGATCACTTTGCAGGATAATTGCAATGAACCCCATTCCAAATTCGCAATGCAAAGAAAATATTTAAATAACGTGATAGAGTCGTTATTATTTAGATTCTTACATTTGACACCTTTATTGGATTATTATTTAGATTCTTACATTTGACACCTTTATTGGTTATTATTTAGATTCTTCCATTTGACACTTTTATTGGTAATTCTTTACATTCTTCCATTTGACATTGCAGATATTTCACATATGGACTTGTGGAAGCTGAAGAAATGGTCAGACAGACCCCTGGTAGTGACATCATATGCAACTTCATGTCGCAAAAGACTTTACATTGGATATGTTCCGCCATCAACTTGTGGAATACTTTCTACAATCGACGGGGTTTTTTGCTCCTAAAATGAACGATTATTTGAAACTGCCAAAACTTCAGATTCTTACATTTCACACTTTTATTGGTTATATTTTAGATTCTTCCATTTGACACTTTTGTTGAGTTATTACTTAGATTCTTGCATTTGAAATTTTTTTTGGTAATTCTTTAAATTCTTCCATTTGACATCTACAAAAACTAGACTTTTTGAACAAAATTACAACTAACATTCTTTACAAAAATTATTTCGACAGGAAGAAAACAAGTTTTCCAAAAGACAATCACGCAATTACAAGAGGCCAAACACGCTCAAATCAGTTTCCTGTATGATTTCAATTTTCATAATTTATAAACACATGCTTGTGTAGTGAGAAATTACTCTAGCTAAAGGATTAGGATAATTATTTATTATTTACCCAGAATAATCAATTATTTATAATAAGAGGTTTTGCTGTGTAAAAAACGTTCCTGAGGCTGATTGGATATTCACATTAGAATACAAGACCTGAAGGTCTTGTTCAAAATTTCCTGTTACACTAATCAAATAAACTGTTCAATTTATTTCAGTTATTTTTTTAATTCTTAATTCTTTTTTAATTCTCATTTTTAAAAACACTTCAACACAATATATAATATTCCTTATTATTTAGATTTTTATATTCTCTAAATCTGCTTTTCTTAGTCTTTAAATCTACAGGTCTTTCTTGAATAAATATATGATGAAGGAGGAGCCAGAAACACCAGTTGTGTTTTTCATGGCACAGTGTGAACAGACATGAAAAACACAATTTTGTGGGATGGGTCAACCATTACTTTAAGAAGTTATTGAAACTGAATGAATGGTCAAAAGAAGCCCAAAATGAAGATGATTTCAATGAGCAGCTAGAAGATGGTGTTGTTCTCATTGATGAAGATGAAATGGCAATAATTGGAAGAAAAACGTGCAGTAGTTGCTTATAGACAAAAAGAACAAGGAACAAGTGTTGGAGCAAAAAGAAGCAAAACAGTCTAATAAGTGTGATTCATACTCATCAAGGACCTGAACGAGACCAGGATTATTCCTGGCGAGCTTCGACTCCACTGGATCATCGAGACGTATTGTGGCATAGAACAGGCAAGACGGACAATGCCATTTGCCTTTTTTTATATCAACTTGCTTCCTACTTACTTTGGACATTGTGCTGAGCCACAACATTCTCTCATGCTGCGGTAATTTTTTATTTTCTTGTCAATGAACTTAATTCCCGAATCATTAACAGAATTGTCTAGTTAATTGTTGTTTCTTAATTCCACCGAGCTAGCTCAGCTCCATGCCAAAACAGTCCCTCTCTATATAGTTAGAACTGAAATTTGTACATATGTTATACAAACTATTGTACATTGAAGGACGAACCTATTTGTGCGCAGGTTCATGCTCTATATTATAGAGATATCGGCGCCGAACCCGAATCCGTCCTTGACCCCACCCAGGTAGGTAAGTATGAAACAATGTCTATCGCATTGAAGTATTGTTTTTTATTATCTTTGGTTGGTAAGAAATCCTCCAATACAGTTACACAAAGTCAAACAGACTTGATTTGCTTCTGCTGTGCAGGATGTAGTTTAGTATCTACTGCAACGGGCTGGAAATTCAAGACGTGACGATAATTCGTCAACTACATGTCAACAAAATGTCCTTGTTTTCCGTATTTGTCAACTGATTTTAAGTTATTCCTAAACAACCACCAAGACAACTGACAGGCCCTTCTGACGATGCCAAGTTATGACAGGGTCAGAGCAAGGAGGTAACATCCAAGCTACACCGACATTTGGTAAGTATTTGCTCCATTTAATCCAAATCTATATAATGGACAACTATTTTCAACCAAGCTCAAAATGGACATTATTCACATGACCACAGATCTAGCACATTTGGCAATTGTCTGCAAACTGGTGACAACTGCCACCAACAACAGAAACACCAAAAGCAAACCTCTCCAAACATCTCTGTGAACCATGTCCTTAAATTTGATTTTATTCCTCAGTAACCATCTTACCAAATTCTTCATTAAACCTTTATTCCTTTGTATTAAATCACATCTGGGTCAAGTTATATTGTATAAACTGTGGCATTATTTTCCCTTAATGGACAGCAGACAGCGTAATTGCTCATTGGTCACAGTTGAGTGATTGAAGACAGATAATACACCTCACAAGTGTCCATTATGTTCAATAATATCCTCGGCTTCGCCTCGGACATTATTTTCCCATAATGGACACTTTCTCGGGCATTATCTAAATCATAAACCTCAATTTGTGATCATTAGTCATCGAGGACAAAACAACTTTAATATTGGAGTTGCCACAAACCTTGTCAAGGAGCAATCGGAAGATGTCAACATGGCATAGGTGGAGAAGACAATGGTAAGATTGAACTTTTTCATATAAGTTGTTTACAGAAACTAACTCCATCCATATTTCTACTAAAGCTGTGTTGTTCAGCACCTACATTCCGTGTTCCAGATTACGCTACACCACCCATTGTTCAAAGAGGCTGGGCCACTTTGTTGAGAAGTTTTGGTACACACTTGATCAACTGATAAACCTCATGGAAAAGGATTATCAAATGACATAATCCAAACAAAAATACTACAGGGTGATCCGACAGAGCCAAAGCTTGCTGCTGAACAAATTTAGACTGTTCTATTGTATTTCTCCTGTAATTCTCTTTTTTGAAAATCGATCAAAAATGAACAGATTAATTGCTAGAGTTTTCCCATAAATAGGTTTGGATGTCAAAGATAGGCCTGTTTTGCTAAATACATTCATCTGTGTGGTTCAGTTGTGTGGTTGCAATACCTCACAAATTCTTCGAGAACAGTGCAAAAGAAAATTCAAATAATATGCAGAAATTACTATGGCTGAAATCAGCGTTGGACCATCATCCACAGGCTAGATACTGCTTCTGCTACGTGTGTCAATAGTTAATGAAATTTTGTGGACCACCCGGACGTAGTTTAAACCTCCTAGGAGCTAGAAGCACCAGCTCGAGCTATGGATCATTCATTGTGTATGGCAGAGAGTGTACAGACATGAAAAACACAAAGTAATGGTTGACCCATCCCACAAAATTAAGAAGTTGTTGAAACTGAATGAATGGTCAAAAGAAGCACAAAATGATGATTTCAATGAGCATCTGAATAGAACAACTGGAAGAAAAACGGGAAGTAGATGCTAAAAGAGAAAAAGAACAAGGAATAGGTGTTGGAGCAAAAAGAGGCAAAACAATACAAATACGGTCAACAGAAGAGGCACTTCTTCCCCAGAACAAGGAAAACAGGGATCTGAATAGCGAAGAAGCGGTACCCAAGAAATTGAACTTGCGCCGTTGTTGGACCAATGGGACACATTCAACCCATCGAGATGCGTGGCTCTCCGGATTTACTCAAAAACATATTCAAGAAATACAAAGAAAACGAAATTCACCCATCAGCCAGGCACTGAATCATTTTCTTTTTGCTCACTTTCAAGATGACCTGTCATTGAATTGTCCACAGGGACATGTTACTCTTTAAACGTCTACCTGAACATTAGGAGTGGGAAAGTGCAAGGTTCACTTGGAAGGATCAATAGTTCCACCAACTTATTGATAAAACTTATTATGTAGCTCATTTAATTCCACTTATTTGTGTGGTCCCTTAATTCCACCCGTGGCATTTAGCTTATTCAGTTTGCAATACTTGAACTAAGAGCGGTAAGAGCCCAAGCTTGCTGCAGAACAAATTATATCCATACCGGTCATGTTGATCCTCGAAAATTTATTTTTGCGGAGTAACTATTTTGAATAGAAGATGTCTGACACACATCAGATCGGTTCTTAGAACTGATGATGTCTTGACACTGAAATGACCAATAATGTGTATCGACATCCACAATGAGATTGAAACATACATTATCACACACGCAATCAAAAGAACATCACAGAAAAGTTCTCAAAAAGCTCTTCTACCTTTTTCAACATTCTATTACATTATGCCGATTATATTATCTAAATCCACTTTTATTTCACTTATTTAAGGACTTATTCCATGCCAAAATACCTCTTAAGGATAATCCTTATTAGACTGGAAAATGTTTCTTTATGATTGAATATTAGTCACTTGCTGTGTGTTCATTATCACACAGATGTCACGCACAAAGCGTAACAACCGTAAAATCCATAATCAATAATATCATGCACATGTGATATCTTAAATCATCTGAAGGGTATTTTGTATGAGAGAAACAATCCAGTTTCAAATGAAGAGTTTTCCCCTGATATGGAAATGACCTGCATGCATTGCAGATACTTTGCAGAAGAATTGGAAAATGCGTATGATCAAGTCCAAATCCACAACACAAACCTTCCATGGGCACTGGATCAAGTTAATAATAATAATTTATTCGTATCAAGTATGCACAGTTATCTACCGTACTTATGTTTTATATTACAGATGGATAGTTTATCCAAGTTACCGGTACCGGATACAGTCAGAATTGACTCTCCGCCTTGGCAGCTGTGTACCCGAAACAAAGACAATAATTTTAGAACTATGTAATTGTTTAAATATATAATGAAAATATGAACAGCTTAATGAGTAATGGTAAACCTCTATACAACACGTGTAGAAAACCGACTTGTTTTCTATTAAAATTGTTCGTTTATGTCGTAGACACTTGTGTTCTGTAACGGAATGTCTCTCATACCTCTTGAAGGATTTTTTTTTGCGACTAATTAGACGGGACAAAGCGTAACAACCGTACAATCCATGTAATCCAAGGCCCCTTATTGGCTGTCAATTCCCTTCCTCAAAAGTTAGTGACAGGGGGGAAAAACCCTGCAGAAAAATATTGTGGAGATATTGGCGCAACCGAAATTCGACCTTAAACCCACAGTGTGAAACAATTGCTACTTGTATTTATCTAGGTTATAAAGTTGGCGTCCAAGCAAAAATAACTGCATTTCCCGTCTGACAGTGTCACTGAACAAAGTGTACTCCACAGCATGAGGCTGAAGTATGCCTCCAGTATATTCTATGCATGGTTATTAGATATAGAGATGGCCACTTGTATTTATTTATGGTTATTAGATAGTATTAGATAGAGAAGGATACTTGTATTTATTCATGACATTACTGACATTACTATCGGACGTTTTTGTTGTGGTTGCCACGGACAGTGTCATTTCATCGTGAACTATGTTCGTGCTGCTGCCATTATCCTGAACGTGCGGTGATTGAGAGTCCACTGCAAGAACGTTTGACATGGACAGTTCATGGTCAGTTACCACGGATAGTGACGAGATTGATGCATCATACATCACCATGTTCGCGACGGTATCCCCATTTTGAGCCTGAGGTGACTGGGACTCCACGGCAGAGCTGGTTGCCATGGACAGTATTTGCCCTGACTCTTGATCCGTTACCACGGATAGTGATGAAATCGATGGTTCATGCACCATGCTAATTTCATCTGTAGTCTGTTGGGTCGTTGACAGCGACTCATCAAGGACGGGCGAAGTTGCCACGGATAATGTTCGGTCAGCACTAGCGCTTGAGGATGACGTTGTATGCTCTTCCGAGTGTGTGGATGTTACCATGGGCAGTGTTACAGTGGACGCCATGTCTGCTTCCAGGATAGAGCGCACATCTGATATCTGTAATCCAGTACTCTCTTCAATTTTCTTGACGTTAGCACTTAACTGGCAAGTACTGTCATGCTTGGCCATCACACTATGAGTTCTTGCTTAATGGACCTGGTGATTTCTTCTGGATGTAGCAGTAACGTACCTATGACCATCCTAGTGGTGGGGTCATCAGGGTTTAGCACAGGGTCCGGGTCTAATTTAATGAAGTCGTCATCAAATATGGTTGGACCAGGTTTCCTATATTTGGGAGGATTAATAGGTTCAATCTCTTCTTCTCGCAGTGCTTGCTCAAAATCACTGTTAACTTGCATTTCAAAGTAAAGTTCACATTCACTTTCATTGCGTGTCAACAGTCTCATTCTATGCATATCGTCCAAGTCAAATGGGATAGGCATGTCCAGGGTGAATGGTCTCCTGCGTAAGATTCCATGCATGTTATTCCCGAGATACAACAAAGTTGTTTCACACATCTCCTCAATGACACCCATGGGTATACTCCTAGTATTGTTTAATGTGCTCCAAGGTTTTATTAGGGTGTATACAAGTGCATGTCGACGAAATGATACACACAGTGCATATAGACACAATTCATTAGGCCAAGTACGGGCTTTTGGTAGTTTTTTTAACCAGTCCTTGAATGTTAGTCCACGCATGCCTAGACATGTAGATCCGACATGTCCGTACCACTCCCTATGTGTCTTAATTTCATTGATCATCATTGTCTTAATTGTTGCACTACTTAGATTAGTATATTCAGCGAATGTGTCATATAGACACTTACAGTTAAAACGTTTAGTCTTGGTAATACAATGACTTGTATCCAAATAGTACATGGAGCTTAACGAACCTCTATCATTGATAAACACGTTGATGTCTACACCATGATGATCTGGTATGTAGTTAATTTCTGATTTGTACTCAATTCTTTTGATCATTTTATTCAGATCTCCAAGAAGAATGTTGCTTGGTGGTTCTTGTGAGCCCGCCATTTTTCGTGGTAAATGACTGATCAAGAGTTTGTCGGGGGTTAGTTTTATACGCACCATATTTGATTTGGATCTTCATCGTTTAAATTGGGTCGAGGTCCTTATCACACACAACTTTCCCAATTTTTTATTCAATGTTACAGACATGTAGATTGCAGACTGATTTTTGTTGCTGTTGCGCAGTCAACTGACTATTACACTTGTTGCTTACACTTGTTGGCCCAAATAATGTACACGTTCTGTCATTGCCACGTTACCACATTTAGTGTCTGTCAGAGTAATGTAGCAGTGCAGGATACAAGAATCGGTCACGTACCATATCAACAGTAGACAAAGAGGAAAGATTTATGGCGCAAGGAGATGCAATTTGCATTTTTTGACGAAAACACTATAGGAGCTAGTGTTTCTGATGCTGCAAGGTAAGTCATTGTAACTTTTGATCACCTTATACAAGAAGCATGACCTGTACATTTTGCTACTAGCCCTGGGTAGATACATGTCATTTTTACTTCTGGTAGAGTAATTATGCTTTTTTTTTTTTGAGTGATGAGTTGTTGGAGTCATTCTGAAGTGCGGAGATGAGCGGTTGTGGGAGCTGTGAATGCTGGAAACATTTTTAGATTTTGCAGTGTTATTATTTGCTTGAACTGCAATATTCTGTGCTTATGGTATTCTTGGGCATTTACATTTCTGTTCACTATCTGTGAGACACGTTTATGTTTTAGTTTTTAGCAGAGCTGTTGTAAACAGCTTTGCTCTTTAAATGGGAAATATTTTTTGGTGAAATCTCACGATTTC
>JBCAUG010013814.1:0-11012 GCA_038406175.1 Haplosyllis leylae
TTATAATATAATGTGAACTAGGCATTCTTGAACAAGTTGTTGGCTGTTTGGGTACATAAATGTTTTTTAAATTGAATCAGCCACAACACGTGGCCTTGTGCATTTTGAAGCCTTGCCTTTTGAATTATTAACGTCATGCAGCTGACAAGTTGATTTTTTTTTTTCAGTATAATTTTATTCAAACATTTTGTTTTTTAATTTGTTTATGTAATAAGGTACTAATGGTGGCATTTCTTTTAGGGAAAATCAGGGAAGGCAAAACCGGGTCTGAGTTCAGGGGCAGGTGATGGTACCAGTGATGATGAGGTTTCTTGCATTAACCTAAGTTAAAACTGACATGTTGTCGTAAAAGTGTTCTGTTTATTGTCGTCGTAAGGATAGAAGGGCTATGAAGTAAAGCTATTGTTCACTAACTGAAATTCCAATGCTCAATAATTTGTGTCCCTATGGTTACGCGAACCGAAAAGCCACATATGATTATGGGTTAAACTAACCCGAAATTAGGCATCATCTGTGCTAAGGAAACGAATGAGAATGAAGCAATAACAATATGAACATATCAGGATTATGTAGTACTTTTGGATATACAAAAAAATCGAGTAATCAATGAGTATTTGTCAAATTTGCAAATGATGATGAGTGAGTGCCTAGAAGCAACGCGATAATTTTCACCTATCAGTACTTGGGATTAACCTTTAAAGGCGGAAACAATACAACTATGCAGAGTGCCTTTAAAGGCTGAAACACAGGATAACAAATACCTATTGTCGATTGTCATGACTGCATTAAGGGAAGAAACATTGGAATAACACTGATGTTAAAACAGAGTGCATTAAGGGAAGAATCACTAGAGTTATATTAGCATGTTCTAAAAACTCACAAATGTCGAATGATGATAAGAGGGGATTACTGAAATATATCAACATATTGGGTACAAAAAACAAGGAAAGAGAATACGTAGACAGTAGTACTACGCGATCAAGAACCCAACAACGATTGCCCAGAAAATCAGCCAAACACCAAGATAGTGTTTCCCCATCCCCGTCCACAAAAAGGAAGAGAAAGCTTGCTGAATTGGACCAATTCCTCAACCCGAAGAGCACCAAAAGACCCACTATGAGTACCTCCACTGAAGCATCTAATACAGGCACAGTCTTAAATCCCCCAGAAAAGGTACAAAAACCTAAACCAAAGTTATCACCAGAACTGCAAGAACTTAGAAATGAGATGAGTTCTGACACGGCAGCAATAATCGCACCTCTACAAGAGAGCATTAATATTCTCCTTGAAATAAAGAATGCGTGGGAACAAGGGATTAAAGAATGCCATGAAGTGAAAGAAGAAAATAAAATTCTACATGCCTGGCTGGAAAAGATTGAAAGCGAAAACAAATCCCTAGCAACTAAAGTCCAAAAACTTGAGGATAAGTTACTAGAAGGAAACATCATTATGAGTGGAGTACCTGACACACTATGGGAAAATTCAGAAACAACCAAGGAAAAGGTCCTAACAGCCATATCCCACACAATATCTGGGGAGTCACAAGAAGATAAGTTAAATCAGGCTAAAAAGATCCCAATCAAGGATGTGAGCCATAAAGGGAAATATTCAGCAATGAGGTGTCGTCAAGTACTTGTAGAATTCTACCACAAATCGGATGCTGAATTCCTGTTGAGTAACCGGACACACCTGCCCAGAGGAGTCTTTGTAGACAAGCAATATAGTGAAGAAACAGAACGGGAGAGAAGAAAACTGAGACCTATACTTAAAACAGCCAGAAAGAGTGAAAATTACAGGGCCAAATGTAGAATGGATGGAGCAATCCTCATCATTAAAGGTAGAAACTATACTAGCAACACCTTGCATCAGCTCCCAGAAGAAATAAATGGATTTAAATCGACCAGCAAAATAGATGAAAAGGAGAACATCTTAGGGTTCTTTGGGGAACTAAACCCTCTTAGCAATTTTCATCCAACTACGTTTAGTATCAACGGAATTAATTACCACTCCTCTGAGCAATTTATTCAACACCAAAAATCAATCCTCTTCAATGACAAAGAAGCAGAAAACAGAGTTCTCTCTGCCAACTCGGCACTTGAATGCAAAATTGTCACAAAGGACATTCACAACTATGACCACAAAAGGTGGAAACAGAACGCCAAGGCAACCTGTATACCTGGAATCCTAGCAAAGTTTGAGCAAAATCCACACTTGTGCAGTTTACTTAAAAGTACCGGAACAGCCAAGTTAGTGGAAAGTTGCAGAGATAAGGACTGGGGAACAGGTATACCACTGCATCTTCCCAACTCATTAGATTCATTGCAATGTCACTCCCAGGGACTCTAGGAGAGATCCTGGAACAAGTATGTAACATTGTTAATAATTCAAATGAAGACATGTCTATTGGATCATAACCAATGTATATGTTTTGCATATTATGATTGTAATTTTAAATCATAAGCGCAATGATGCCTGTCACTGTCACCTTGTGTTATGTCAAGTATAACACATCTATCCTTATTATTTTTGCACCTCTCCCTATTTCTTGTTTTTCTTTTGGAATGCAGCTATGTGTCTATCAGAAGGCAACAATACTCCACATGACCTACTATCACAACCAATATATGACCTCAGTAATGTTGGTATAAACAGTAATCAAGACAACTGTGATTATATCCGTTTTGAAGAATTATCTGATGTTGAATGTTCAAAAAATACACTACTTGTCATGCAATTGAACATTAGAGGGCTCCTTAGCAAACAAAATGATCTGTCTACCTTGATAAATGGTTGCTGTAAAAGTAAGAAAGTTGATATTATTCTGCTATGTGAAACATGGGTCACACCAAGCACTAAGTACAAGGTAAATATTCCAGGCTATAATTATGTTGGAATTGAGAGAATGTCTTGCAGAGGCAGAGGAGTCGGTATATTAATAGCTAAAGAATTACACTACAATAATATCCATAACTTAGAAAGAATGGAAGAAGAAATTGAGTCCTGCTTCATTGAAGTTGCCATTAAAGGCAGAAACATTGTCTGTGGCTCTATTTACCGACCTCCCAATACCAATGTAAAGGCATTCCAAAACAATTTCAACAAAATAATGTCATCACTAATAGCAGAAACACGCAAAGACGTTATTGTTGGTATGGACCACAACCTAGACTTTTTGAAATCAACCCAACACAAGGATACCGATCAGTTTGTAAACTCCATATTAGATAAATCACTTTTACCATGTATCTCGCGACCAACTAGAATAACTAAAAGTTCAGCTACCCTAATTGACAACGTACTTATAAACAGTCGTCTTCATGCACTCCAAAAAAGCTGCATCATACTGCATGACATTAGTGACCATTTCCCTAGTATGTTGATGATTGACGAAATTTTATCAAAAAAAAAGAACCAAAAACTATTATCTCCCATAGTATCACCGAATGTAAACTTGAAAAATTAAATGAAGAACTCCGTAATCAAGAATGGGACCTACATTGCACAGATGTCAATACAGACTACTCTACTTTTATCAACAAACTGACTGACACCATTGACAAGATAATACCCATGAGAGAAATCACCATCCCAGCCAAATAGTATGTATGCGAACCCTGGATAACAAAAGGACTTAGAAAATGTAAAAAGAAATAATTAAAACTATATGAACTGACTCTTAAAGGTAGAAATGATTATGACATTAAGAGGTACAAACAATATCGGTCAACCCTCCAAAGGATAATAAGGAAAAGCAAAATAGATTACTTTATGAACCAATGCAATAAATTTCGTAGTGATACTAAAAGGTTGTGGAAAATCATCAACAATGTAGTGAAAGTAAACACAGACAAAACGAATATAATTGACAAAATTAATGTAGATAACATGTCAATAACAGAATCTACGCAAATCGCGAATGAGTTCAGTAAATACTTTACTTCCATTGGTGCCAAAGTGGCTGCTAAAGGTGGAAACAGCATCAAAGGTATCGAGCATTACTTAGCAAAAATAGCTAGAAATCACCATAGTGTGTTTCTGTTGCCATGTAATGAATATGAATTGGGTAGAATCATTGAGGATCTACCCAATAAAAGTAGTAGTGGGTATGATGACATAAATAATATCCTACTGAAAAAGATTAAATTACAAATCATGGCAACACTGACCAAAATATTCAATACCTCATTAATTAGTGGAATATTCCTAGATGATATGAAACTCGCAGATATTGTCCCACTACACAAAAATGGAAGTCAGGCATTACTAACAAATTACAGACCTATATTGCTGTTGCCAACAATATCCAAATTGTTGGAAAAGTGCATGTACAATCGAATATATGAATTTCTAGTCGCGAATGATGTCCTTTTCAAAAGCCAATATGGGTTCCAAAAATGTCATTCATGTGCACATGGAGTCACTGAATTAATTGGTGAAATCTGCAAAGGCTTAGAGAATAATAAACACACCATAGCACTTTTTATTGACCTTTCGAAAGCATTCGACATAATAAATCATAACATCCTGTTCAGTAAATTAGAAAGATACAGAGTCAGAGGTATTGCCCTAGACTGGTTCAAAAGTTACCTTAGTAACAGAATGGTACGAACTAAATGTCAGACTTCCATGCAAAGTGGTACAACTTACTCTGGAGAATATTCAATTAACATCGGGACCCCTCAAGGCTCGTGCCTAGGTCCCCTGATTTTTTTAATATTCTGTAATGATTTGTACTTAAATCTAGACCTGTGCAAAGGAATAGTCTTTGCTGATGACACAACTGTCTATAAAAGTCATCAGAATTTGTGTTACCTTGAATGGTGCATTAATCATGATCTAGAAATCTTATCAGATTGGTTTAAAGCAAACCAACTCAGTATGAATTGTTCCAAATCAGTTAGTATGTTATTTAGTAACAAAAAAAAACCTACATATAGATCCTATTAAAATTGGTGACGTGACACTAAAGGCTGTAACTAGTCTGAAATTCCTAGGAATCTGGATGGACCACAGACTGAATTGGCAAATCCATGTAGATAAAGTACTAAAGAAAATCAAACGAAAATCAAACTATTACAACAAGGTAAAAACTTTCTAAATATCCATAGCAAAAGAGTATTGTACTTTGCACAAATACAAAGTCACCTAACCTATGGATTAAGTATCTGGGGAAATATGATATCAGTATCCACTGCTGCTAAGCTCCAAAAGCTGCAAAACAAGTGTACTACACTAATCAATGGCAAAGAGGCAACAAAAAGCAATTATGCTTCTCTTGGTATTATGATGTTCAATGACTTGCTCCGACTTGATAACTGTAAATTTGGTTTTAAACTCAAAACTAATGAATTACCCCCAAGAATTACGGAACTAGCTAATTCTGACCACTTGGGTAAGACTCTGGTGAAAGAACACAGTTACAATACCAGACAAAAAAAATCTCTTGAACAAACCAAAAGCCTTGAACAACCATTACAAAAATTGTATTATCTACAATGGCACAGAAGCCCTTGAGTCACTAAATATAGAAATGAGAGAAAAACCAAATTTACAATGTTTTGTCAAAACCTGTAAAAAATTAATATTATCTAGTTATACCGAATGAAAGTATATTCAATTCATGTTTCTGGAAAATCAAGAATGTGTGTATTAAAGTTATAAACACACCATCTGTACTTGTGTATTTAAAGGTTGAAACAAATCCAATTATCACCTTAGAGTATGAATGTACCTTAAAGTCTGAAACGTATATATTTGTACATTAAAGTTAGAAATGAAAAGCAATATCTGTATATGTATACTTAAAGGCTGAAATGCAAAATTCTGCTACCTGTTGATTTGTAGTATTATAAAACACTAATGTTTGAAACATATAGATTTCAAACTAACACGTTAAAGTCTGAAACATGCCAATCTGGATTGACATGCCTCATCGTTACCATGTCACAGTGAGCCTCATTATCAGTATATGAGTGACCTACTTTTCCCACCAAAAATGTGACCATGAAGAAAACCATCAAAGATGGCCGTCACCAGTATTGCCACTGAACTTTTAAGCCTTGTATCACCCTATAACTACAGGAAACGTATATCATGTTTAACCAAGGATGACTTTGTACCTGTTAGACAGTTTCAATGAAGCGAAATTGGATGCATGTTCAAACTGGATTGTGGAAACTGCATTAGAAATGGCAAGGTAAATAATTTACACCTTTATGAAATTTTCGGCAAGTACAGTGGGGAAGACCCAGACAGTGTACATAGTGACACTCTAGAACATCTACAGTATGGATCGCATGTATATGACAGTGTAGGGCAGATCTTTTTTGCACGTAGAGAGTGGAGTGTTACAGAATGGATAGCTACTTTACAAAGTGACCAATACCATGGGGATGAGTTGTTATTATTTTTCCTTTGCCATATATTCCATCGTCATGCATTCGTGATTGGTAGATACCGAAACTGGGCCACATTGGACCCACTACACCCAATGACATTAGCAGAGTTGATAGATGCATGTGACGTGCATCTCGTCTACTTACGCCCAGGCATATTCGGTGAGATACATCTAAAGAAACAGTACGGATATCTATTGATCAAACCAGCAGCAAAAAGCCCACCAGAGTTTCTTCAATGGAGCAACTCAAATCAAGAAGAGGAACTACCACCGGATCCCTCATCTGCGTTACTTCATGCATATTTGAACGTTGAGGAGGATGAGAGCATACATTTAAGTCTGCCTGACCTGGAACATGCTGATTACTGTGTTAATGACTATGCTGAAACATTACCGGCAGAGGATTCAATACAAGGCTCGCCAACAGATGAGGATAATGAAACTGTTATTTTGGAAAACCAGCTACCAGATAATACAAACATTAATGTAGGAAACACAGTAAATGTGGCGAGTACTTCGATGAATGGAGAAGATATCAGAAACCCAGATCTTGACATTAACGCTGGAAACAATGATGACACTAATGTGACCAATAGCTCCAATCACAGTGTTGACATAGCTCCACCTAAAGGTAGAAATGACCACCCAGTGGAGCCACCAACATTTAAAGACGGAAATGGTATACCACCACCTAAAGGTGGAAACGAGCACCGAAATGCAACAGAGACTGTTAAAGGTGGAAACAATACCACATCGGTAGATATACCTTCCTCACTTAAAGAGCTGTGCGTCAACAGATTATTGAATTCTACACCAGTCAAGGATTCATTACTGTTTAAATGTGCTGACACTCTGTCTTGGCATGTCTCTGTAGCCTACCCATGTAGTATGGAATTACCATGGAGAGCAAGTATAAGACAATTTATGATGGAACTGCAAAGGTTGTCTCCACCTTGTATAGTAGTGTCTAAGAAACTGCTGGATGTACTGGCAACTGAGTATTGGATGAAACAACTCAATCACCGGAAATACACGGTGCCAGTTCGCAGACTGAGTCAAAATGACATTGACATCTTGAACAAGAAGAGACCCGCCAAAGACAGCTGGATGGACATCGATCCATACTCAAGTTTAGAGGATGTTGGTGACACAACTTCTGATGAAATAGAAGATAATGCTGCAAAAGACATAGTGGTCACCCAAGACGTCTTACACAATGGGTCTAAAATTGGATACACATTGAGAAAGTGTAAACCTGTGTCACATCATGCAAGACCCATCAGATCTACCAGATCCAGCATTAACTATAACATGGATCTCACTGCCAAACTTCCAGAGAGTCCAGAAAGAAAAAAACCCAAAAAGAGTGACTTCAGAGGTCCATCAGCAGCAAGAATTACAGCACAGAAGCAAAAATCCATCAAACCTTCTGTATCACATCTGATCGAGATAAAAAAGCCATTAAGGGAGGAAACCTCCAGTGACTCCGATGAGGACAAAACTGATAGTGCTCCGGTTATAGATAAATTGCCAGATCAGGAAGAACTTGTAGCCGATGATGATGACAAGCCCCTTTCAAAAATTCAGCAAGAACTCCATGAAGAGGCTGTGAAGTCTACAAAGAAAAAACACAAACCCGAATTTGTGACAAAGTTTGTGGGTATATGCAAACATAAACACAAGCACTCATATAAATATCCCAAGTGTGGAGAGACCTTCCGCAAACAGGGTGAGCTGAGCTCCCATTACAGACAAACACATAAACCAGTGAGGTGTACCAAGTGCACAGAAACCTTCACTACACCAGCAACATTGAGCTGACACATGTATTATCACAAGCCGCCAAGAAAATTCTGTCACTGTGGACAGGGATTCTACTTCGCTGCAGAACTCAGGATCCACAAATTCACACATAGACACATGAAAAATTGCTTCTGCATCGAGTCTGGTTGTAACAAAAGTTACTACAGTCCAGCGGACTTATCTAAACATGCTGTTACCCACAAAAATAAGCCGATGCATTGTGCACATTGCGACTATGTTACCAAGGACAAGCGGCTTTTAAAAAGCCACCAAAGAGTGCATGACCAGCCCGTGAAGTACAGGTGCTCGGTATGTTCCAAGGGTTTTACATATCACACCCAATGGAAAAGACATAAGGATATCGCAAGCTGTTCTGCAGTACCTAGGAGCAACTCGCCAGAACACTAAAGTAAAAAACATTCCATCACGTGAAAGGGCGATTTCTCTGAATTTACCTGACATTAAAGGAAGAAACACCTAGAGATGATCGTGAGTTGAACTGTGATGTTACCAGCAGAAACAGAGTCAATTAAGGGTACCCGTTCAACTAAAATATATTCTCTATGTTATTAAAGGCCAAAACAGAACAGTACAGGTTAACATCAACATTGTATTTTGCTATTAAAATAGTAGTCATATTTTACATCGTATGTTCCCGATGTGTTCGAATAATAGCCTATCAGTCTGTTATACTATTGTATATATGTTGTGTATGCGTAGTCCCAAAGCTGGAGAGGGATGTTGAAAACAATTGTTCTTTAATTGATTATTTTTACATCTACGGTTAGGATGTTGCGTTCTTCTGTTTTGCCATTGCTGTATTATTTTCGCACTGATTTCAGATATTCAAATTGTACATACTTTCAAGTAGGAAGTTTTGATCCTACTGTCGTAAGCATTTTGCAACCCGTAACTGGGTCATTGGAATATTAACATCAATATCTAGAATTTTTACCAACCATCATGTATAGAAGTATTCTACAGTTCTGCATAATTACAGTCACATCGTTAAAGGTGGAAATGAGGTCAATGACACCGGTAACTTATATGAGAAATTAAAGAGTAACTAGGCCGTAAATGTTCATGGTATCATTGTTTTATCATCAAATACATCATGCTCATATGATTGGAAAACTGAAACATTGGTATCATCATATGAATTGAGAACAACGAATATCATCTAGGACACGATGAACATTAAAGGATAAAATGTGCCTGCTAAAGACGTATCTCTTAAAGGCGGAAACAAATTCAATGAACTTTGTGACTGAACATAACATTAAAGTTAGAAACCGGAATAAGGTGGTTATGTTATATGATATATTTAACTGTACTTTTTTTGTTGTACATTTATTGTTTAACTAATAGGGCATTTGGCAAACCTTTGTACAGTCTAGTAAGACTTCGAATGTCCTACTCTCAGATCCTTTGTACAAAATGTACCGCTTATTTAAAACCTAACGTGAAACATGTACATCTGAGAGTGAATAAATTATTATTATTATTATTATTATTATTATTATTTGGAATTTTTTTCTCTATCTCTTAGGATGGCTCTGATTTTCACAGATTTTTGCACCAGGAAATGAGTCTTAACCGCGAGCACTGTTGGAAATCTGTGATTACCAAGATCATCTCTCAACATGAATCAAGTCTCATTTTTAACACAAATATTTTCTTTATTTCTCTTTGCTTGCGAATATATTTTCTCACAAGTTACCATTGCAAAGCCTCAATCAGAAGCTTATGAAAGCCTCGCATATCAAAATTTTCTGATGTTCTTGCAGGGTGTAATGCATAAAAGTTACATAACAATGTATTACTGGTTACAGCGCCCGTACAAAGACCAGGACGCAGTTAGTTTTTTGTTCTTATTTAGTGGGAGTCTTTGTGTTCATGTGAGTGTGACACTCATCCCAATCTGGCCAGTATTCCGTCTTCATCCGCTCCACGAACTCACATAACTTGGGGAACTTCTCTGCAAAACAAACCATTTAAATGTGCGAAGTTGTACCTTTTATGATAACGCCAAGAATTCACACAAAAGTACCTTTATTGATGGCGTTAGTATCTGTCATGGAAGCATTCATGCTACAACTGTCATGACGCCATTGCGTTTGTCATAATAGCGTTAATACTTGGTATGATGGCTTTAGTGCCTGTGGTGATGGCGTTAGTACCTGTCATCATGGCGTTGATAGATCCGGGCATCTGGTACTGAACCTGAACGAGATTCCCGAACAGCGCAACGTCCGCTTCCGTGGGCGAATCTCCAAACAAGTACGGCTTGTCTCCTAGCAACAACATGTGTAACATGTCAAAATTAATCTGTCTGTCTGTCATCAATCAGCCAAAGGGGTACTCAGTCCCAGCCAGGGAGTACTCAGTTGAGGGGGGGGTACTCAGCAGGACGAGCAATTGCTACGCGGCGGGCGGTATGCTTCTTGCGTTCACGCAGGAGGACTTTCTTTTTATACTTATTTTTTTTCTGGAGGTCAACAATAATTAATCGTTTTTGTGGGGTCACATGCTTGCATGGTTCTTTCCTCTCACCCATTTTATCGCTCAGAGCCTTCATGGCGTCTTCAGCGAACAGCAACAGGTCTTCGTAGGAGTGACGCCCGACGCCCTGTCCTTCCGCGGCGCTCCTGTTCCTGTTTTGTATCGCCACTAATGTCGCCTTGGGGAACTTGGTTGCATTTACCAGCGTTTCTGTTGGAGTCTTGATGAACCTTTCATACACCAGACACCTGAAGAGTTAAATGTCGTTTTGTATGAGCATCAAGCAACTATGCTAAATGTTTTGTTATGA
>JBCAUG010013836.1:0-11011 GCA_038406175.1 Haplosyllis leylae
AGATACCTGAGAAGTTCCTGCTGTTTGCTATTATGACACTGAACAGTCTGGTGGCATTTCTGGAGGTCCTACTTTCACAGGGGACACTTCCCTTATATACCTAATGCCTTGTCACCAGAAGATCACATTAAGACCACATAAAGTAGTACCCTGGAAGGGGTGACAATTTGGGAAAGGCCTAAAGCTAGTTAGTGCCTTTGGTGGTTAATGCAGGTATTGAAACAAACTAACTAGGGTTTAGACTAGTCTCAACACAATTGGACCAGTAGTTATTGTTGCACGGGTCTGAGGGGGTGAGTAGGAATACATGCTGACATGTCATGCTGTGATTGGGTGTACTCATCATGTGATTTACTGATTGGCTACCAGGGACTGTGCATGTGCTGTCCTTGCACTGATTGGACATTGTTTGAGGGGGTGAACAAGGCACGCATGATTTACACATGATCAGGGCATGGGGATTATGTGGAACCATCTGAGGAGGTGGCTGTGGATTAATTCATGTTCTTTTGGCCATCGGAAGCCAAAGGTATTCTTGGTTTGCCTGTATCTCCTCAGCCTCGCAATGTTAGACCCTCAACCTGTCACACTATGATCACAAAAAAGTAACTTAATTTTCATTTAGTCATACTATTTATTTCCCACCACTGACACACTAGTGTTCATTGAATATGTTTCAACATCTCCGGTTTTTTCCTGAGCATTTGTTTCAGAGTTTGTGGAAATCTTTTAGTAAACAAGCAATACTGTATGAAATTTACAGAAGAATTAATCACTGTTGTCAGTGCAGGTAACTCTTCATAATAAAAATAATAATGTCTACATCCTGGTTCCTCCCTAAGTATTGCCTCTATCAGTCTCCTGATTGGCTCCGGAGGTCTACATATTAAACTCATTACAACAATAGCTACAAGAGATTTGGTAATGTCTTCTGTGTTATCAGACTGATTGGTTCCCATCTGAGCTCTGAATTTTCTGGCCTGCCTCACTGCTCTCACTAGAAATGCAGTCATCACAGCCAGAAGGATCCAGGGTATTATGTACATAATTAGATAGTAAGAGGTGGTTTTGAACAGTAATTCAAACCAATAATTGTAACTGTGGTCTGCATGAACTGGAATATAATATATTTTATTATCATCTGCAACAAGCTTTATAACCTTCCTGTTAAAAAATGAGGGAAATTCATAAAAACAAACAACCAATGTGACTACAATCAAATGTAATTTAGCTTTTCTGTAAGTACAATGGATTGCAGCTTTGTGAGGAAATAAAATTGCAATGAACCTGTGAATAGTAATTACAACTATAATCCAACTGTTAATTGACTGAGCAAGATTAACACATGCCCAACCATAGACAAACAAAAATGCAAAAAAGGAGACAAAATCTAGTCCAGTTAAAATTTTAGTGAATGAAACAAAGGAAGGAACTGGTTTCACTATCAATAAAGTTAAAAGTAAAATCATATCACTAATAGCTAAGCCAGAAAGTAACAAAGGTGCTGAAGATTTATTCTTCAAATCTGATGAAGATTTATTATATTTACTAAATACCATTAAATTTAGAATATTACCCACTATTCCAAAGATACACAGACTTCCTGTTACTCCTACAGACATGATGAATCTGTAAAACTGACAGTGATATGTATTTCTAGAGGAAAGCTCTTCTTGGGCATCTGTGGCATTCAGATATAATGTATCAAGGGTAGTGCTGTTGTCAAATGAAACATAGATGTCAGAAAATTCTGTGAAGCGAGATAGAGATGATTCGGTTCCACTTGTATCATTCCCATCCAACATTATACCGTTGTTGAACACCTGGAGGAATAATGAAAGAAGATGCAATATGTAGTATAGATAATAAAAATACTAAACCATTATAGGACAGACCATTGACTTATAAATCTAAGAATTATCCATCCGAAATGTGTGTAAGTGTAATAATATCTGGCAAGTCAAACTACTGGACAGCCGTCTGAATTGCGGGCCACCTCTAGTAATAGCAGTACATAATCACACACATATTTTACACATTTTATACATATATTTAGGCAATGGCCATTATTACCAAGATCATCTTACCTAGAAGATTTGGATAATATTGTGCAATATGAAACAAGTATGTGGGAGGTTCTTATGTTGATAGTGTATGGTCTCAGTATGGGTGGGATGATGTCGGATATGTGAACCTTGTGTTCTGGTAACCTCTCGATTGGTCTTACGGTTTGTTCCAATGATGAGCAAGAGTTATCTTCAGTTTTATCAGTTTATTGATGAACTGTACAATCTATGTAGTATGGTAGCTCTCAGGTCTAGGCTCTATGGCAGAGTAGCATCTAGTGCTCTTGGCTCGAGGCAAGTGATGATGATTTCATCCCGCACTCAAGTGTGCAGTACCTTAAATATCAAGTGCCTTAGGTGGTGATTGGCTACTGTGGGTGAGTGCCGCTATTGGCCATACACTTCGGGTGCCTCCATGGGGCTCCACACCGGTAAGAGTGTAGCCGACAGCAGTACGGGACGTTGGTACCGTGCAAAGTTATGAAAAATTTGAATGTATATCTTCAGTAAGCGTTGCATTACTAAACAATAAAAAATGCCAGCAATTTACAATGCATTTTAACTTGATCTAAAAGCAAAATATATGGACACAGGAGTTATTTAAATATAATATAAACCTAAGCTGAAAACAAAATATTGCAACATTTCTTCCGGGAATCTTTCTTGACTTTCCCGGGTCCTAAATTCGTCATTGGTGTTGAAAGTTGTAATATTCTTTGCTGGATTACATAAAATAAATTAAAGCTACCAAAATTATTGGTGTACCCTTCACTTTAATAAATCATCACATCTTTTTCTTCTGTAGGGGACTGCTTGGTATGAATTCCAGGCTATACATATTAATACAACCATGACAGTGCAAAATAAACAGTAATAACTAATTCCTATGTCAATACAAGTCACAAGCCCATTGATCTGATCCTCGTATGCATGATACACCTCATATTTATGACAATTAATAATTGATTCCACTCTTTCACTCCTCTGGGCTCAGATCCTTTCACTAATGAAGATTATAAATGGTGAATAGAGTTTATAATATCCAATGAATTCTTCCATTAATTGATTTTTCCATTAGTATCTGAGCTTTGGTTGTTTGTGTACTATGTTTTTAGGCTGTGACGATAGAACTACGAATATTGGTACGTATTGTTTTTATTTTGAACATTAAAATGCCATTGTTAATGGGTATGCCGACAATGAATGCATGTAACTGTTTGATGTCAATTTACCATTTCTCTCGAAATACCAGACAGATGTTTGTCTGATTTATCTGACAAGAAACCTTTTTTGCCTGCGTTGATTTCCGTATCCCATGATGCATCAGGGATGGGATAGAACTTTGACTTCCGGTCTGGTTATTCTTGACCTGATCATTCATCGGGAAGACGAATCTGTCATTCGTGGCCCAGTCGTTAATGACTGGGTTCTTCCTGATATGTTCCTTTGGCGGGAGGAGAGGAACGGGCCTTTAATCCTGTCGTAATGCCTAGTGACAGTGACCCACTCCCAGGAACAGAATGGCGGACACGAGTTGAGACATTACCTCGCGACACTTTCGGATGGAGGTTATACAAGACGGAAATAGTGTTAAATGAACTTCATCTGTTTTGAGAAGATCCAGTGTTGGTTGTCACCGTTTCAGTTTGATTTAATACAATCTGTTCCTATTAAACTGTAATTAATTCTGAAGCAAATTGATCTGTTTTCTTCACATTTGGAGACCAAACTTCAGCCGCTTAATGGATTTGCAACAAATATTCGGCTTGATTCTGCTCCTGACCGTCCAGTGTGAATGCAAAACAGAGATCGGAGATTACATCGTTGATTGTTCAGCCTGTAATTCTGTTCCTGTTCAAGGCGTCAGTAGCTACAGCTGTAAAGTCAGATGCAATGCAGAAAGTGAGTATCTTTTATGTACTTCTGAAGATAAGTTGTGAAGTTGTTAAAGCGTCAGGGGATTTCTAACCAGCCAGGTACAGCAATTTGTTGGAAGTGTTGTTAAGCAGCTATCTGATCCTAAGTGCTGTGAGATTATGATCACATGCTGATTTTATGTAGAGAACAAGAGCCGATGCTGAGGTGATTATTAGCAGAGAGGACCACTGAAGAAAAAACTTATCCGTATCATTTATATTGAGCCAATCGGGGAATGGCTGATATCACAATCTTTTTTGTGAACTCAGTGTAAACATAAACGTAATTAGCGGCAACAACCAGAGAAATGTATCACATAACTTATGTCGCCACCATGATTCATTAGTAGCGTATTTGACAGACGTTAGAAGGGGTGACAGTTAACTATTCCTACATGAATTAAAGGCCAAGTTGTCAGTAATGATGCTTAGGCACCCTGATCTAAGCTTTGAAACTTGCAGGTGAGGCCAGTGAAAACCTAACCACTCTGTACGATGTTGTAACGAAACTGTCGCAGCAGCTCGAGACAATGACGAAGAATCTGGAAAACATGACGAAGAATTACGAGGAGGTTACTAAAGAACTGGAGGAAACAAAGAACAAACTAAAAAAAGGTAAAGTGAAACGTCAGGAAAGAAAGAACGTTGATGTCAATTCTTGTAGAGTTTTATCAAGTGGCGTTTATGAATTCATTTTATTTCTTGAAAGGTCGAGGGGAAGAGGGAAGGGGGGACAGTAGGAAGTGATCGGTCTGTAAATAGTCTAGAAGATTAATGGACAGTAATTTTTCATCCACACAGTACTACTCTTGGATCGACCAATGAAAACATGTCAATATTCTTTCTATTTTTCAGAGGTTGTATTCAGTGTTCGGCTGAACACTGACTTGACATTTGCTCTGAATGAAAAGATCATCTTCAACAAAGTTATCAGTAACGTTGGCAACGCTTACCACAGCGACAATGGGACGTTCATCGTTCCTTACAACGGCACGTATGAACTGACGCTAACCACGATGGGAACTACTCGAGCACCGGCGAACATAATGATTAATGACAAGGGGTTGTGTCAAGCATATTCCAAAGAGGGTTCCATAATAGGTAAGCAATAAACAGTGAAGGGTTGTATGTCTGTATGTCTGTCTGTCTGTCTGTTCACGGGGGGATACCCCGGTTCTTTCCAGCAGGAAGGGAGGGTACACCAGTCAGGCCTGTAGCAGGGGTAGAAAGGAGGATACCCCAGTCAGGTCTTTGGACACCCCTCTTCCCAAGCCAGGATAGGGGTCCTTCCCCACCCCCCCAGACCGGTACACTTCTTGCGGTAATACAGTAGGAATTTCTTGTTTCCAGTATTTTCATCAGCAAAATAAAGTTACTTTCAGTAAAATGTGTCATTGTTAAAAGAAGTAATTTATTAGATTGACATTTGACAGAATTCATACTTAAACTAATGAAGATTTGGGAAAAATTTTGTAGAATGTGTTTAAATCTAATTAATGTTTTACACGACCGAATTCACTTAAATCACAATTATTTCTTCTTTAGGCATATGCACCACAAGACAGAACCTTATTGAAGGAGACGAAATCTGGCTGCAGTCCAGGGCCAATGCTGAGTACAAGGCAGGCTACAACTCCTTCTCCGGGCATCTCCTTCACCTCGACTAACGAAGTTTTGATACTCCTTGAGATTCGTTTACACGTACCGTCTACGTCACCGTTTTTGTGAGCTGAACCTTATGTGTAAACATGTGTAAACGTTATGTGTAAACAGCTCCATAGGACTGCATTGAACCCATTATGAAACGGGAAAGGAAATGGTGACTTTGATGATACGTGTAAAGACCTGTTCACACCGAGGATCACTGTCACGTCAACGTCACTGTCAATGTAAAAAAACACAACGTTGGTGGGCAAATGGGTATGCAACCCATTATATCTGTCACAGTGCCTGTCCAAAAAATCAAAGGTGCCGTCCGTCAACGCTCCGTTGACGATGACGGGATCGCTCGGTGAGAACAAGCCTTAACCGAAGCCTTGGTAGAAATGTTCAACGGTTGTAGTGATGGAAAAGAAAACACTACACCTTCAAGATTATCTTTTCATCGTGGGTATGGAACGATGGAGCAGATCGCCACAGATTACATGAGTACAAATTGACTGACAATAGTTCCATTAGTTTCCCATTTCTTTTCAATCAATTCTTCCGAAAATGATTTAAAACTAGATTCTATATTCGAAAGCTTTAATGGAACAGTTCGTTCAAAAGGAATGTTTTGAAAACAATAGTGATTCCCAAAGAGAGATCTGTTTGTTAAGCTATAATTTATTGTGGCTATCTATTCACGAATAAACTGTGCATCTAATTAAACGCTCTTCATCATACCCTCTGTTATGCATTCTGTCATTATTTTACCCCAATCATGAGCCACTATTTTATTCAGAGCTACAACACTATGCTTTAATTCAATGGATTTTAAATCTCCCTTGATTTTGACCTCATTTAAATTGGTGTTAAAAACATTTAGGAACTTCTGGCCCCAAATTAATCCATGAATTTTCTCAACGTGCCTTTTCTTCTATTGTAAAACTTTAGAGAATCAACTGCAATAGTAAATCTGAACAAAATGGTGTCTGAGTTGTGCGGTTCCTGTTTAAATTTAGTCTAATAATCCACACTTTTGATTGGAGAAATCATACCCGCCATGAAGTAATTGAAGTAATGAGAAGAAGAATGAACAGGAACCTGTCAAGGCAGTTGGAAACCCTTGTTCTAGAACCCAGTGACTTTGCGCTCGGGTTTTTCAAAATAAATTTTAGACGAATTGGACCTATTCATCTAACAGTATTTCTGCATCTATAGTTAGGTAACTATTATATTTTACAGCATGATAGTGAGATTACTCATTTATGAACAGGTGTCTGTTGATGTCATCCAATTTTTCAGATTTACTGCAATATAATTTATGGTGATGTCTAAATTGATAGTCGGGGCAATTTGATAGTTAGCACCAGTGGGTTAGTGAGGTAACTATTAAATCATTTAAATCAATTGGTCCAATTGGTCTAAAATGTATTTTGAAAAAAACTCGGTTGTTGTTGGTATACCGTCAGTGAGACAAATGAGCTCGAATTTGTAAAGAAACGAGCACAATTGTTCCCATGAAAGAATGATCTCATCCCAGCATTATTTACAATTATCTCCGAAATATGGCTGCAAAAGCATTCCTCAAACTATAACTTACGTTCAACAGTTTTTCCACCCTCAGGTCTTACAAGAATCTCCTTCGTCTTCAGAGACCCCAAAATAGATTCCACAGCTCTTGATTCAACGGCTTGAAATTTCCGATATTTAAATCGTCTTTTTTCAGAAAAATACTTATTGACACCAGTTTCTATATCATTCAGGGTTTCTAAATTTCTTGCCGTTTCTGCACATGTGTTTGCCTTCATGTTTGTTTCCAGACTGGTGAGAAGAACAAGATGCCCATCTATTTCCGATAGGTTATTTCTAATTAATGTGCTGACGTCAGCTTTATCGTCTAAGATTTTTCTTTCCAATTTATCAGAAATTAAGTTTAATTTTTCCTTTTGAGTTTTCAATTCTTCAAGGCTTTTGTTCACATCTTCTTCAAATTCAGTGCAAACTGACAAAATTTTTCCTTTTGCTGTTTCCAGAGCTGTTCGTAAAGAAGACAATTTTTCAGATACTTTTCTGTCAAGTTCCTCACGTTCTTCCTCTAAATCAACCACGTCATGCCCAACATGGTTTCTGATGAGACATTTTTGGCAAATGGTCAACTGGCATTTGTCTTCTTTGCAATAAAGACTCAATTCCTTTCCATGTTTCTCACAAGTCCTTACTTTCAAGATATCCGAATTCTCTTTGATGTCTGGGAATTTCTTGAGACTAACAGTTTCTTTAAGCTTCATCTCCCTCCTGATGTTGGAAAGAATATATTTATTTTGTTTAAAGCTTGTTATTCCATGTTTTGCTTCATGCTTCGATCTGCATTCTGGACACTCCAATTTCTTGCGTAAAATCAACTGCCGGATACATTTTTCACAGAGAGAATGGTAACAGGGTAATATTCTCGGAACATGTTCTCCTATTTCTGTGTAAGACTCAAAACAAACTGAACAACTCATATCCTCATCACCAAAATTAGACGCCATTTTTTCCTTTTCCTTTTATGGTGAAAGTAGCAGATGTTGCTTCGTTCAATTGTGAATACGTATGTGCGTGATGTGTTTGTTCAGCCAAGCATGCGGCTTAGAAATGTGGTTCAGCTGGCTGTCAACAAACGCGACGAAATAAACTGCTGTGGAAAATAATGAAAGATGGACCAATCTATGAATATTTTTTCGTTACGAAAATGTGTTACATTGGGATAGGGTTGGGATTTTACTATTTAAAACACGAAAGCTGTTGCAATTTTCGCGAAGCCATTTGTAGTTTCATGAAATGAAATGAGGCCAGAAATTATATGAAATGACATTTCATTGTATCCCAAATCACATAAAATCTCACAACATGATACAATCGATTTTATTAGCGCAGCTTCGCAACGTTAAAAATAGCAAACTTGTGGAATTATTGGCCTTGTAATTCGTTTATATACATTCGTTATAGAGACGCTGGTAAATCTAAGTAAGCTACCAAGTGTTTTGTTACCACCAGCATTCCGAAGGAATGGAGAAGATACTGTTTTCACAGGTGTTTGTCTGTCCACACACACGGGGGGGACCCCAGTCCTATGTTCTTTCCCTAATCTGTTGTCCCATGTCTTTTACCAGGTAGTGCCCCAGTTCCCAGTTCTTTCCCTGGTCTCTGGTCACATGTCCTTTCTGAGGGGTACCCTTCCCGGGCAGGGGGTATCCCATCCCAGGTGGGGAGGGATACCCCAGTCCGAGGCGGGGGTACACCTGAGCAGGACAATACTAGGGTACCCCCCCTGGGCAGGACAGGGCTAGGGTACCCCCCCCCGCCCACTGGGCAGGACAGGACTGGGTACTCCCCCCAGCCAGGTCAGGACTGGGGTACCCCCCCCCCTGGGCACAACAGGACTGTGGTATGCCCAACTGTGTCAAAAGATGCTTTCTGGTTGCACTGCACCCGAGTTATCAGTGAAATTTCCTTGCTGCAGTTAATCATATTAAATCATTGCATTAAGTTTACTTTATTTTTCTTCTGAAGAATCAGGATCAAAAGGTATAACTTTCTTCTGCGCATTCAGCTTGTTGAGAAAGGTGAGTGACATATGGTCCACAAGTTCAAAGACTGTCAGAACAGAAGCTCCGAGTAAAAGTCCAAGAAATCCTCCAATTTCACTCAGCAAACTGAGAAACTCAAAAGCGATGTTCTGCTCTATTTCTTCATAGCTCAGCTCTTGATAGAAAATATCTACTTGCATGAAGTTCTCCCTGAAAAAATTACAAATAAAAATTCACAAGTTTCCCTCGAACCTTGAATGAGCGAAGTGTTTTTGAAACGGAAAGATTATTTTGCACTTACATGTAAAATTTTGTATTCATCGTTGCAGTTTCCTTGTATGTTTTCAAATCCTGCGCTAGATTGTCAATCTTTTTAATGATATCTTCCACAGGATCAGTGAAAGCTTCCGTCGGGTTCATCAGTCTTTTAAAACTCTTAGATATAAGTTCAGTCATCTTGTCCACCGCATGCTTGTCAGGGTTCTCGAACAAATTTCGTATTTCTGTGTCATTAGTTCTGAGAGCTGCTTTTACCAAGTCTAACTTGTAGATATTATAGTTGTTAAACACAGGTAGTTTGAGATCGAATAATTTTTCGTATGCCTTAGTGAGTTTCTCTTGACCTTTTACCATTTCTTGATTGTAATCCTTGGTGACATCAATAATGTCTGTTATGATGTCAGCAACATCTTGTACAGCTTTTGTAAAGTATGGCGTCAGAAATTCTTCAGCTAGTTTTACTTTGGTGATATTTCTCTCCATGTACTCTTTGCCAAGACGAATAGTTGGTTCCATTTTGTTCAAAACATCACTGTATAATTGAAGGAAGTAGTTATTTAGGTTGTTGAATTGTCGCGAGGCGGAATCCATATCATCCTTGATCTTTCCAAAGTCTTCCAAGACATTGTCCTTATTATCCACAGCATCTTGAGCATAGTCGTTCAACCACCCACATGTCTCCCTCAGTGTTGTAGCCATCTCCAAGAACTTGGTCTCATCATGCCGCAGTCTGTCCCTGTACAGCGGAGGGATCTTAACAGCATAACTATACGCTTCATCGTACGTTTCGGCTTCAGAGACGTTAACCGCCAACTGAGTCATCAAGATCAGCAAATTGTCCAGAACAGTGTAGTTCAGTTCTAAATCTAAACATTTTGTATGATCTTCCACGCTACTAACATTAAATGTAAAGTTCCCGAAGATGGTCTCGAGAGTTTCACGGTAGGCCGCGTACTTCTTTTCAATAGCATTTTCCTCGAAGTACTCCAGATCCTCCTGAATATAACGTGGATCCGTTATGTTTCCCTTCAGGTGTTTGAAGACTTTAGCACACTGACTTTCATCCTGTAGATTGACCCACGAGTGAGAGTGTCTTCCATCTCCACCAGAATTTCTATTTTCTTCTGTTGTTGTCGCGATTGTTACGTTTGAGTCGCACACTGGATTAAAAATAAACCAGATGAAAATGTGTCTATGTTAAGGCGATCCACATATGGAATATGGAACAAAGTCCTGAAACAATATTAACAACAATAGATCTTTTATAACGCTTCCATCTCGGTTCAATCATAATTCCTTTGAAGTTTCTGAGAACTGAGCACTAAAGGGCTGTTTACACGTGACGACACCGTCACCGCCACCGTGCCCGTCACTGTCAAGTTTTATAATTGCGCCAATGGTGACAGGCCATCTGATGGGCGCAATAGGTCTGGAACCCATTTTGCCCGTCAAATGGTCCATCACCATTGGCACAATGGTAAACTTTTGATGGTGACGGTGACGCTGTAGTTGCGTGTAAACAGCCCTTAAGAATATC
>JBCAUG010013847.1:0-11011 GCA_038406175.1 Haplosyllis leylae
CAAAAGGGGGGGACCCACAACCAAACCCCCCCCCCCCCCCCCCCACTGGACATAAGGAATTTGGGTATTAGGCAGATATGGACTCGATCTCAAAAGTTGGAGACCCAGGGACCCCCCCCCCCCCCCCAAATCACTGGACATCAGGAATTTGGGTTTTATGTAGATTTGGACACAGCATCAAAAGTTGGAAACCCACTCTCCCCCCTCGGAGGGCCTCCCCCAAATCGGACATATATATATGGAATTTGGGTTTTGGGCAGATTTGGACTCAGTATTCTAGTTTCTAGACTGTACACATAGTTCTTGGATTTGAAAGTCCAGGAAGATAATCTACACATTCAGTCGAAATTCGTTGTGTTGTACCTCAGAACGAACGCTCAATGTTGGAGCCGTACCCAAGCTAGACGGAAAGCCATGCTGAAAGTCCTGGTAATAATTGACAGATTTCAATTATTGCCATGATAAAAATGCAAACTCTTTCGCAAATATTACGTCGATAGATATATCTAGCATTCGGCCCTTAACTGGAATAGATTTGCATTTTTATGTGTAATGAAATTGATAATAAAAATATTTCAGCTGCCAGATAAAAAAGCATAACTTGTGATTGGCAAAAACTTAACTACTTAGAAGTACAATTTGGCATGAACTCTTTCTTAAGAAAGGAAAACTGTTGTCTCTGCACAATATAATATGTACAATACAATGTAACTTGGCACATTCAGTGGGAGGATACATTTCTGAATCACGTCTCTTGTTTGCAAGTATATCTGCAAAACTTTTCTTCAATTTAAACTATTGGACAAATCTCAAAAAAATGCTTTTTAAAATGTATTTATAATTTTCAGCCGCCAATTTATTACGCTTTCAAAATGTTTTGTTATCCTTCGTTTGGAGGGGTATTTCTCAATAAAACTTAATTCTTTCTTTTAGTGCATCAACTCTTAAACAGAAAAATGTCAACAATGATTAAGTGATTTAAAATTCTACAACACAAAATAAGCTCAGAAGACAAAAAATAAATGGACTGCAGTTAGTACTTCAACGTAGCGCGAATTAGGACTTAATTAATTGACCCACCTCATCGTTGTCCATCGCGGAGATCGTGGCGATGATGCTTCCCGGTGGAGTATTCTCCACCACATTAGCTGTGTATTGTCTCTGTAGGAATCTGGGTGGATTCTCATTAGCTGCTGTCACGTAGATGTCCACCAGAGTTGTTGCGTATCTGTCAGGGTTATTCGTTTGGGTTGCCTGGAACAGAATTATTTGAACTAAAATGGGACAGCAATGGTAATTATTTCAATACGGCAACGCCTTTCAGTTTTTGTTAAATTTTCATGCTGCGTGCTATCAGCCAGTGAATCACTCGTAACTGACGTCACAAAAAGGTCCTCGATTTTCTGTCAAAGCAAACCTGGGGGTATATTAATTACATAATTCTCTCTGAAAACAACGTCAGCACCGTCTGGAACTGGTGTCTTATTCATTTAAAAACAGAGGTCGTGAACACGGAACAGAAAACAGAGAACAGAGGCCGAGAAGGCATAACAGATACGCGGCAAATCGAGTTTTTTCACAAACACACAACGTTGCCAATGTTGGCATTATTGCCAATCTTGTGTACCCATGAATTTGCAGTTTTCCTCTTTATTTGCACCAACTAATGTTAGTAAATGTGAAATTAGAAATCAAGGGGTATATGAGGATTACATTTAACAGTGAGATGCTTTCTTGGACCAGTCAATTATTAATGGTATAGCAAAAACAAAGTTGGCAATGTTGGCATTCTCGTATTGGAAAGAGTTTGTGAAAACTCTAATATTCGGGCATAGTTTCCCTAAATTTCTGTTGCTCAATTCGGTCAATTAGGATAAAATATAGTCTCTGCTTCCCAACTATCGACATTAACACGCAACTGAATGAAAATAGTTATTTTACAACCAATTGTCTACAATTATGTCTCCATAAACGTACACTTTTCCCCAGAAGTTATTTAGCACAAGTCTATAGTTAGAACTAAGTGACTAACCATCATTCCACTACACCAGCTGTATTTGTTAACCACCAGTAGTATAATTTTAATTAGGCAAATTAGTCAAATTCAACTAAACCCGAATTAAGCGAAACTTGGAAGTGTTTCATCTTAAGTCTAAGCACTTTTTCTATGTCCACCAACTCTACCCTTTTCTGTTCCTGGATTCCGTATAAGTTTTATTTTGTTAAAATCCCTGACAAAATGTGTTCATGGGAAAAAATTCTTTGCGAGTGGTTTAGTTTAACGGGAGATATATTTACAATTTAGCAAAAAAGTACACAACTATAAAGTATTTTAGTACTTTTCCTTACATGACTCTAGCTGACCCGTTCGGTTTTCTTCAATCTTCAGAATTGTTAAGTAGCATTACCAAATAAGTGGGGTTCAATCAAACTGACATTATCTAACACCCTTTCGTCTCAAATATCCATTGCGAGTTAAGGGAATTCAAAAGAAAGTCCATATGTTTGAAGACAAATGTGTTAAATGGGTGTGTTAAAACCTTTTGGTAACTTGATGGTAAAAAGTGCACTGATGTTCTGTCCTCACAAAAAGGGCATTCTTCATGGTGGACCAAATGGTGGTATTTACTTCGTTCAGGTTCATACATTATGCTCAATCTCAGAGGTCTGAGCTGTAATTAATCCTCTTGAGGTTTACATCTAAGTTCTTATAAGTCCTCTGTCCAATGAGGCCGACCATCAAAAAGTTCATTTCACATAAACCACTAATAGCTTGTAGACTATTGCCAAGTATTAATTTGTTCTAAACTATTTCATTGATAGCTCATGTTGAGATTGGTTTCTATAGGTGTCGTGCATAATTACATATTAGGCGCATTGGACTTCAAAAGTTTATTTTCGGAAACATATTGAATATGTAGAACGGTGTATTTTGCATCCTTAATCTCTGAAAGAGTTTGGAGGAGAGTGCCAAAACGAACAGTTATCATGCCATATCTCTTATTTAACCTGTAAATGGGGGTCGAACCTTCCTCATCAAACTTTCCTCTTTTAATAGTTTTGAAAGTCTGAGGCGAATGACATTCCAAAGAGAAATCAACACCTATCTATGTACGCTTAAATTTTTCACTTGGATCGTGAACTTTGAACGAATGTTTTTCGTTATGCCATGTACCGCATGGTCTTTTTTATTTACAACATTTTTTCAAATCACCAACTTTTAAATCAGTGTAGTTTATAATTTCAGTAGGTTTTACATTGCTGATTGAAACATATGATAAAAATCCAAGTCAAGGCGAATACTATTATATCTAATCTCCTCATCTCAAAAAGTGATATATTAGTTTAATTTTGCGTCTTATTTTGATATGTATGTTTAGGCTATGGTAGAATGACAATAATAGTTATCTGTCAGAAAAATCTACCCCGTTGTCCTCAAATTCAAATGTCATGCAGAGACTGAGGTTAAAATTTGTGGTAATGAAATGATGGACAACAAACAAAAATATTCCCCTGAAACCTAAGTTCAAGACGTTAAACCTCCAGTTTTATTCAATAGCAAAATGGTCAATGGCACGCACATACTAAAGATAATTTTCACAGTGATGGCAACAATAACCAGTCTCAACCAGTCAAATAAAAGTTTGTTTCTTTCAGAAACGAATCACCTTACTGTTATTGTAAGAAAAGGTTAACCTTGGATATTTCTTAATTAAGAAAGTAAAATTTAAATGACAGTTGTTCACTTTTGTGTGAAATGCCCAGGTATTCTTCAGGTTCGGCAAGAGGGCAAAAAATTATTTTCAAGTAAAATACAAAGCTGTTCCCAAGATAATATTTTACAAAATATGCACTCATTTTCTTTTTGACAAGTCGGAGACAAATACCCTTAGGGTATTCATTTGACAATTCATTCGACACGACTTTATGTCGATACAATCAGCGAAATAAGCTAAATAAATAAAGGGCTAGAAAACGCATTCCTGCTCAAATGAGAAGTTATTTCTAACCTCGTATAAAGCGTGTTACACTAGGTAATTTGACGGTGAAAATGCAAGTCACAATGCACTTACCTTCACCAAGAGTGTGTATCTGTTTCCTCTGCTTAAAGCACCATTAACCAATGTTATTTTGCCCGTGCTTGGATTGATGTCGAAGTAATCTTGAGCATCTGCAGTCAAAAACAAGTAAAATGTATTGCTAATCATTTTCCCAACAATTTTTTAAAGAATTATTAACCTTAGGTTCTAAGGCGTGTGTCATTATTTTCCTTTTCCCCTTTTCTCCATGACCAACTTTAACACACCTACCTGAAGCTCCCAGCTCTATTGAGTACACAATATCAGAGGCAATGCTAGAATCTTGGTCAACGGCCTGTATGGGCGGTACAACATTTATAACTGCGTTCTACAAAACAATATGTTAATATTCAATACAGCAACAGGATTAAAGCACAATTTCAAAATTAACTTTTGTTAAGATTCTGGAACTTAGTGCACGTACAAGTTCTTCGTTTTCTATCACAGATGCCATGTAGGGAGTGTTCAAGAAGACGGGATTGAGATCATCTCCGTCCTCCACGTTTATTGTCACAGTGGCAGTTGAGGTTAATTGCACTGGTTCCGGCTGATCAGCTTCTTCTGCCGGCAAATGATTATCCTGTGTGAAAGCAAAATGTACCAAATATTAGTTCCAAAACTAAATAATGCTACATTGCCTGCATGTATACCACAAAACTTATACACAATCACCTATGTTTTTCTTTGTTTACAGAACTGCAACTCAGGTAGTTCACGTTTTAAGCCGTTCATCACCAAAGGTATACCTCCATACTTCAAGTCTATTTGCCAACAGCTGACAGATTTAATGCATCAATATTTGCTGGGCAATGGGAGAAGCATTTAGAAAATAACCCGAAACTGTTGGCACTGTACACAAAAGTGCTTCAAGACAGCCATCAAATTTACCTTAGCAAGGACACGCAGACTGATTGACTGTGTGGTTTCATAGTCAAGAGCTTTCTCCAATACAATCTCGCCCCTTGCTGGTATGGGAATTGCAAAATAATTCTGAAATATCGAACAAAAGGAAACTATTTTGAAAGGTGCATAACACATCATTAATAAATATGGTATGTATTACATTTGTATGGAATGGAATGTTACAGTGTCTGAATTTAATTGATTCTTTCACCTCGGGTGCTTCATCTCGTCTTTAGATGTTTATTACGTGTACACTCAAAAACTCGCAAGCCATAAAATTGATGAACTCTTAATTTCAAAACTTTTTCCATTAGATAAATGGACGAACATATATAATTACTACATCTGCAAAATGTAACCATGCAGGGAAAGCAATTTAAATTCCGCTGAAACTTAAGTGTTGTTGCCCCAGGAAAGTGTAACAAAGACTCTCTGAGGTCACACCTACCCTTTAAAATTATGTCTCAAATGGTAAAGGTCAAAAAAGACTTTCAAAACACCGCAAGCTTTCAATTGATTTTAGCCCTCACGGGATGACATGATGCAACAGAAATTCATCGTTTCACGACTTGTTTGAGGGATACTAATCCTCAAATATGTCATTTTCTAATTGATAAACAATGTGTTACCTAATTAAAAAGTATTATCTAGAGGTTTGAAAAATTCTTTCTTTCCGGAAAAATTATTGTCCCCGCTAAAGCGTAGCCTAATACAGTTCATTTAAACTACTTACAGCATACGATTGATTTTGATCTATTTCGTATGTGATGTACCAATTATCCGCATCTTTGTCCGTCGCAACCACGTCCCTGATAATTGTTGTACCAACTGGCGTTAACTGCGAATAATGAGTTATGTTATTAGAAAATATCCAGTAACATTTGATTTGTGTTTTTTTCATGATTATAGTGGTGTGATGCTATCGCACTGCAAATCCCACCATCCACTTAGAAAATATAAAACCATTTCAAACAGACAGAAAATAATTTTTTCAATGCAACCTTTCAAGCTAGCTTCAGTGGATTATGCAGAAGTAAAAATTATGTGAGATAGTTTGATCATTTGATCTTAAGCCAGTGACATTAGCACTCAAACTTGACCCAGATATTGTAAAGATATTTTCATAAACAAAAGTTTTCTGGCTCAATCCAAAAGTTACAGCTTGAAAAGATACACACGCGCACATATAGGCATGACAGGCACAGAGACGGACACCACACAAACATTAATTATCCCCCCCCCCCCCGAGATTTTGTTGCGGTTCGCCTGATTTTGACCGCACTGCTATTGACCGACAGGTTGAAAACTCATAATGACACTTAATGATGATAAGGGACGCGTGCTTGTTGCAAAACTAAAACTATAGAAAAGAATGTGAAGGCAAGTTCTACCCAATTTTTATCGGAGCAATGTTATACAACGTGTCGCAGTAGATGCACAAAAACTCGATTCTGACGTCCACAATAATCGTGCACAAGTGTTCGTCTCCACCCATTTTCTCCCGAATTAGGGCACTATCCTTGGGTTAGGTGATTTGTCTAGATTTGCCATGGTAATCGATAACTTCAATACAGATTATTACGTAAATGTTGCCACATATTTGCTTAGTTCTAATCAATCATTTATCTGACGAGAAAGTAAACTATATTTCGATGGCAACATTTGAACAAAGGAAGTTAGGTGTGTTTGGCTTTAAGAATACGTCAATGCGCGGTCAATCAAAGTTCAGAATGAGTATTCCCAGTTTCCCTATTTTTTACAGTCTTTTGACTTCGTCTATTCAGAAAGCAAACAGTTTGAGGAGATTGTGGCGAAAAATAGACAATTAGACGAATGGTTAGCATACGTAAACAGGAGCAAGTCTCAAGACTTACGTAGAATCCAGAATATAAAACTTACCTCGCTGAGATTCAAGGAGTATTCCGACTTGGTAAATTCGGGAGGATTGTCATTAACGTCTATGATCATCAAGATGACCTGCATCTCCAACTGAAAAGAAAAAGTGGCCTATTGTTTCAAAAACTATCTTGCACGAAGACCTGAATAAAATTACAATGTGCATTACTTATTGCAAGTTTCCAAAATCTTGTTCTCAACTGCACACTCACCGTTTGGGTCGTCGCTAGAATGGTGCAGCTTAGCTTCATGTTGATGCTATTGGTTTCCTCTCTGCTGACCGCCGTGACGAGACTCAAATTTCGTGAATGTTTGTCGAACGCAATGTGCTTGTCAGATTCCGAAACTTCGATGTCTATCTGACTGTTGTCTCCATTTATTTTCAAGTGCTTGATCACGGAATCTGGGGAACAAATTTAATAAACGCCGAAGTTGAGCCTTTTGATTTTAGTCAAATTCTTTTCTTTATTTGAGTTTAAAATAGATTGATAAGTCCACTTACTGACTTGGGTATTTTCTGGTAAGTTAATAAAGAAATCATTTGATATCTGGTCGTCTTCAGCCTTGGTGCAGAGGTAACCTGTATGAAAAGGATAAAATTAAAAGCTGAAGGTCCACTGATATCGGTTGGTTTGTGCGTTGCTTTAATTACAAACGCGTGACGTGATTGTGATCTTGTGCCTGCGGTGAAACGTGCGGCATGGCGCTTGATTAAAATCACAAAGATTTAAACAATACTCTACACTACAACTTCAATCTTCTTCATTCACTTGCTTAACATCAATAAAAATTACATGACAGTATTTTGGTAGAATAATTATTTTACATAAAAGGGAGGGAGATGGGTCACACATTTCATCTCACAATACTTGGAAATAAATTTAATATCTACAAGATAATTGTCTATCTACAGAGCAGGAGACAATCTGATAATTACAAAATTAAAAGAAACTCAATCAACTCAGGACTATTTTAAGACAATGGAAATCACACCGACATGAAGTATGAAATTTATTTCAAAAACAAGTTTAAAAAAACAAGGAAGAGAATTAAGGATTCCATTGTAAAAATACAAAAAAGGTCACTGACCAAGCAACAATTCTATTTCTTGTTGTAACAAATTATGAAGAGAAATAAAAATTGTGAAACGTAAAATTTAAAACATATTCAAAATGTCACGAGTACCTCCACAGATTTTAAAAGTCAAAATGTAATACAAAAAAATGAACAAGCATTCATAGAATTTAAAGTTTAAAATACTTTCTTTCTATTCCAACTGTAGTACTTATCTCTGAGAGCAAGAGGAGTAGAATAAAACACAAGGGTTAACAGTATACAAAGCTTAATCGTATGCGCTAAGGTTTCATAAACTCAGCTCTGAAAAATAAAAGGCACGCAGGGTAATTTTGATTTGCATTTTGAAAGCGTTTGAAAATTGGTACTACACGATTCACTATGGAAAAATGAAGCATTATCAATATTGCCTGTTTTCTTTTTAAAACTGATGTTCGGTTAAGATGTCAATTAACGGTTACTTCGTGAGCGGTGTTTCATCATCGATGTTAGTTTCTCCAGCATTAAAATACTTCGCCGCAGTATTTAAAGTTTGTACTCAAGAAGTGGTTTAAACTTTGTCTGGAGAAATGTATGTACAAGTGGCTGGTACAATTTTTCGTGTTCTTTTCTAGATTTTCCGTTTCACCAAACATATCAATTTGAAATGTATGGGACAAGTTAAACCTCAAAAGATATCGTTTTGGCCTCAAATCTAAAGAAGAACAAACGTGGATCTGCTAAAAGAGTGCCATTTCATTTCAACTGTGCTTTGGAATGGGTTCATTAGACAGGTTCAATATATTGCAATAATCATTTGTTTTACATTACGCTCAGCCATCAAGAGCATTCCCGGAAAAAAAACGTTCTTTACGATGATCTTGCTGGCTGAATGAGGAGTTAAGATGGGGAAGGAATGTGCAATATAATCCATAATATCATGCTTTCTAGAATATGCACATTATACCTCAAAAATAGTTTGTGCAGAACATAGAGGTTATTTTTAAACTTTACACTTCCTAAAAAGTATGCGACAAAGTTTAGAGACAACGACAATCGGATTTCTGCAATTGGTCATTTCACAAATCCATGTTTAGAAAGAGTGAATTCGTTCGTGTATTCATGCTGACAACATATTACTCTTGTTTTCTTTAGTGTATAGATCTAAATTACATCATGCACAATGTTATGTCTAATATACTAGCGAAAATGGTGAGATGTCGACTTCGCATAATTGCATTCTAAGCTTGTTCAAGACTACTACTCACTACCAGCGTTCTATTCAACATATCCAAAGTATTTAATTCTCAAATTGATCTCAAAATTGTAAAATATCCCTCTACCAAAAAGTCTGAAGCGTGCACACAAATTAAAATATGTAAAATAAACTAAACTGTGCGGCATTCTATCTCAATCTTACCATACTCATTCCTGGATGGATCTGGTGCTTCAGTTTCTATTTTTATTTGTGAAATTCAGTGAACATAAAGCAGTGAAAATGGTGATCCAGTTGATTAATAAAAAATATCTACAATCATTGATGATCACCAATCAGTAGTCAACATAAGTTCGTACACAAAGTGCTACTGTGCTTTGAAATTTTTAAATGGCGACTTTCGCATCCATTACCAAAAAGACAAAGAAATGTTCTTTGTCAGAAACAATAATGCATTAACTTAATAAATTTCTTGATATTTCTTTATTAATTTGAATTATTTAATTTGTTTCTAAAATTTTGATTAAATTGTCTTAATTACACATCTATCTTATAAAATAGTTTAAAATAAATAATCACTATTTAACTATATTACAGACATCCTTAATTTAACAAACACCACAAAAAATAATATTGAATGGAAGTAAAATATTCACTTACCTGTCTGTTGTCCCGTGGATAAACCACAAAGCGTTGTAAATAGGAGAAAGTACAACATTTGGCAACACTGCATGTTTTTACGGGAAACCATGCTGGAAATAATGCTGGTAATCCAATGTCCTTAGGTTAAGAGTTGTCCTATGTTATCCTAAATTGGCATCCCAGTATTATTGAAGCCTGTAATTTTACTTTCTGCATACCTTTCTTCTTTTTAGGTAAAATTTATATTTTAAACCTGAAATAGAGATAATGTTTATTTGAAAGTTTACTTGCTGAAGATTGTGCACTAGTAAAAATTATTTTGCATTACTTTATCTAGTTTACAGTTCAGTCATTTTTTCCGCCCAATGCTTCAGTTATCTTCCTTGCTCGAGCGCAATATTTATCCTAGACATTAAAAATTTTAACCTACATAACAGTTTATGAATATCGATTTTGAAATGATTCCATGCATCTGCTTCAGTGTATATCATTTCATTTGCTCATCTGACATAATCTGTGGTGGAAACATGCCTCATATTAACTCATGACATCAAAACACTTTGACAAAGCTCCGCGTGATGCCTGAATGGTAAAATTGGTGACATGGGGTGCACTTTCATTGTTTGTACTTGGTCATAAATCTTAGTTTTCCAATTTTCGGCAACGAGTAAGAATATTTTATGGATATAGACTGGGTAATTAAGTCCGGGTGAGGATCAAAGTTGTTTTTGTAGAATTCACAAAGGCAAAATATTTATTCAATGTTGAATTGAAATGTTATGGCCTTTTCCTGTTTGCTCAACCAAGTTATGACTATTGAAAATCACCAGCAGACCAATTAATCTGATCAAATGGTGCAGTCTAAGAAGTCTGGAACGACAATAAAGATATTTTCTTCTCAGTTAACCATATTGTCATTAATCCCTAATATTTTCATGCAAATACAACAAATATTAATTTAATATTAAACCGGACTATAAATGCTACAAGCTATCGCCAGCTATCAATCAGTGCGATCGTGTTCTTTCTGGGTGAAAGGGGCTAGAATCCCAAGTTGCGCATTACCATAAGAATGATAAATATTGTAATAAGATAAATGTGCCTTATGATTAATGACCAGTCAGGAGAGGCTGATGAATCCATCTAGGCCTCTGCACAGGTGTTTATGAATAATAAGTAGGGAGCAGAGGCTGCAGCTTGCACAACATATAAATAGGGATGC
>JBCAUG010013858.1:0-11011 GCA_038406175.1 Haplosyllis leylae
GCACCATGAACCTGTAACTATGACTAGAAGTACTACAATAAATATCTACTGTACAGATACCTCAACAAATGTATTAGTTATCAATGCAGTCTGCTGAGATGATCATACACGCAGATATTGGTATGTCAAACGTATATGGGAACTACCTAATATAACCGTATCAAGAGATGTATCAGTGCTAGTTACTAGCAAAAATTATAATACAGGCAGGCTATTAAGAAATGTGACTATTTACATGGTTACAGTTTTCCATGATGCACCAGTACACATTCTTAGAAGGCACCAGTTAATTTAAGGGTCCTAACTTTTAAATTACCAAGCTTATTTGTTTGCTTGGCATACTTTCTAATTTTAGCTCCACATGTAACAAACATACATCTAAAAGAGTTTAAGACTGAAATATAGTAATACTAAGCAGTTTTGGATGTACATCCAAGAATTTTTTTGAATATTAAATATTTTGAACAAGAGATCAGTACTCAAAAGTAGGAGAACGTGTATTTCACAGTATGAATAGCACAGCTTCTGTGCCCCAATGAGGATCCTAGAATACAACCAAAAGATGGCTCCATCAGTAATTGTATGAAAAATTTTGGGAAACCTTGGACCTGTACTCAAAAGTCAAATACAACAGTATACCGTTCAGAAAAATAGACTGCTACCTTTGGAAATGCACTAGCTACCAGAAAACCACACCATGAGAACCTGACAAATGAACGGTGACTTGGTGATGCCAGTACAATATGTATTCAACATGTGAACAAAAGACTGTTCCGTGTTGGTTTCTGTTGCCAATTCTTCACGGTGGTTCACAACACGAGCTGTACAAACATTTTCTGACAACTGTATGTTAGGTTAAGCCATAAATTTACGACAAAAAAGTTAGATTTATGACTCTTTGTTAAACTGATTATTACATAGGAGTAATTATTCACATGTCACACAAGGTAAATGGAACTTCATGACAAATTCGCGCATATTGCATGTTCACATATTTCGATGAAATTGCATAATAGCATAACAGATCAGAACTCAGATAAAAAACCAACTGCGTGTTATTTATGAGTTACTGTCTAATTAGTCGGACAAGTCTCTCTAATAAAATCTCATCAGATGTTAACCCAGATGAGATCTTATCTCAAGCAACTGTTGATTTTTAAACGCACGCAAAAAAGACAAATATTGTAGTTTTGCTTCATTCCCGACACAGGCACATTTACTTCAAAGAAATAAACAGGAACAATTCTTTGTCATAAACATTTTTGTTCATTGGGATGATTTGCATCAAAGGACCACAAAATTAGCAATCTGACACCATTTCCCATATTGTATACATATCCATCGCACCAAAAATGTGATCATTTATGTCATCTAAAGATAATTTTTCTAAATAAAAATGCAACCGCTTTGCTGTGTATAGATTAGCAACAAGCCTAAGGTTCTGGAAAACATATCACCAAATGTTTCTATTTTCAATTCGGATTCAGAATTTTTATTCCATTAAAATTTCCCAATTGGACTAGTGGATCGATTTCATTTGGACAGAATCATTTCTACCTAAAATTAAGATCGGTTTGGGTAGAGCAGCTGTAAACCAAACAGCAATTTAGAATCAATTTACATGTTCAGTGAGATCAATTTAAAACGCATTTGGCCCTGAGGTTGCTTTGGAATCAATCTGAAGCTGGCTGAAAGCTTTGCATAGTAAGAGGAAATTCAGGAGTCTGGCCAATAGACGACGCCATTGTTCTTCTCAGAGCGAGGCTTTTGTTTTAGTTCAGTCATGGCGGATAAATTGACACTTTACTCAGTCTGCCTGTTTTTGCTATTTCCGTAATTGTACCTTTAGCTGCCTCAATGTCTTTATTTCCTGTCTAGTTAGTGACCTGTTTATTCTCTTTAACGGTTAACAAAGGAAAAGGCAATTTCTATGAGATGTAGTCAGTTTAATAAGAGATGGAAGTAATCATCAGGTATGATTACTACACTACAAGTAAAGAAAACGTTCTACTGAAAATCCCAATTGCCCACCTTGGATACTTTGCTCCATGGCGAGACAATGGCGAAGAATAACGTTGTTCCCTTTTTAAATTTATCTCCCTGAAATATTACAGGAAGAAAGCATTGCATTAATAGCCGACAGCTGGATATATATTACATGTATTACTAAAGTAAGTTTGCTTAGTACATTTGGCCTATTCAAGTAATATGAAGGGTAAGATGGCTTGCTGAATGGGTCCGTATTTGTTCGGAACAATTGGGAAGGTCAGTGAGAGCTGGATGCGATGTTTGACCAGTGTCCAGTAGCCGGGAGATATTGACCAACTTCTTATTTTACTAATCAATTAACTGGCCTCCTCTTCCATTCGAGAGAGACAGAGTAAATTATGAATTTCCTCTGTTAAACTTACCGCGATATTGCTACTTTTGTCATCCCCAGAAGTGAATTCTAAAGAATGCATTATTACTAATGTGCAGTCTAGAGTGACTTGGGGCACTTACAATCGATTTGAAAATGGTCCTTTTTATCAAATTTGTTGATAATGGCCTAATGGTCTTTATTCAGAGATTGATTACAATTGTGTTTGGGTAAGTACTTTGGGGTATGTTGTTGGATCAACTGCCATGGTAATAGTAATTGTCTGGGCCTATCTGTCTGTCGCCATATGTAGTGGAACACTTAAAATAATTTACCATTCCTATTGACACTCTTCTATACATTCCTTCATAATTCATTCACCGCTTATTGCCTCTAAAGCACATGCGCTATTTGCGGAAATGTTCAAAGTTTGGTATTCATATGTATAATTGTCACACAGCCTTAGAAAGGAAAGTGAAAACATAAATGAATAAAGCCGCCTTGGATATCTGCACAACGACCATTGCGGGAGCTGGATGTCCTGAGCTGCTATCGTGAGCTGTGATTGATGTATAAGGAACATGCTGCTTAATGTCATGAGAAGGAAGGCCTACATGACCAACCTTTTTACAATCCATCAGTAGGCCATCATTATCCCTTTAGATAGGGTAGCAATTCGGCTATGGGTTCCCACCCATGTTGTTAAATGTGAGTAATCACAATCAATATGCAATGAATGAAAAAAGCCCAGCAAACAAACACTACGTTTCCAAATTTTGGATGCTCCACTATTTACACTGTCAGCAAATTGCTTGGATATATTTTCAAGTAGTGCTGGTACTGTTACTCTTGAGAGATGTCCACAGTGTCCTCACAATTATTTCAGTTTTACAATATGGAATATTAACAGTATTATTATAAGATTTAAATCATATGCATTTGTTCATCTTTGACACTCACCAGCCCAAAAGGAAGTTCAGACAATTCAGCTCTTTTCGAGTACATCAGAAATTCTGGACTATCTTTTACAATGGCAGTCAATGATACATTCTATCTTGGGCATAAATAAGCGACCAATGCAAAAATAATACTGTGCAAAGTAAGGTGATTGCAGTGACATTTCAATTTTTCAGTATACTGTGGAATGGCTCTGATATTCACAGCTTGCACACACTTTAGGTATCAGTGTACTGGAAAATTCCAGTACAGCTCTCGTTTTAGAGGATTTTATGACGTTTTGGTGAAGACAAGACTTTCATTTACCTTAGTATTGCAATATCAATTTCTCAAATTCAACTTTCACATCTTCCCTGTAACTTTTTCATCAACTTTTGTTGCAATTTAAGCCGATCTAAGGTAGCCTTAATCTTAATTTGAGTTACATAAACATGTGTCAGGCACTTCGCCGAATCGATGGTTGGAACACTTGTTGGGCCTGAAAATAGACACACCTGCACCATATCGCTTAGTTTTTACAAGAAATACTATCACACTTCAAATGCAGCAGGATCTTGAGTTTAAGAGAGGTCGTAGTAAAGCCGATTTAATGCGATTTAATGCTGAATTAATGCCCCTCAGCAGAATGCATCTCACTGTTAGTGTGTAGGGAGGGCGCAATAAGGTTACATTCTGGCCTGTACAGTTTATTTAAACAGAACAGCTGAGGAGAATATCAAATGTGTACACATGACTGAAAAGGAGTTGCAAACTTTATCAATATGATGCGGAGAATATTAATCAAGGCTCATTGTCGCTTTTATAACACTTATTTCCAAATGATACAAACCAGGGACAGGATTACGATACAAAACCTTTGACTTTATTAATAACAACATGTATTTTTTATTTCCACTGTTCTACTATTGCTGAACGATAGATGGTTAGTCGGGAAAGCGAATAATCCAGTGCTACATTGTGACAACCGAGTTGGAAATTACTGAGATCTCTTCTGTTGAGAGTTGAACAAAAGCTTAAGACAATTTCTCACAAAAGTGACACCAAACTGGAAAAGTGTTACCACTGTTGTCGTGCATGAATGTAATTTAGCATTTATTTAAATATATATAGCAAATTAAACTTTCTAGTTTTAAAAGGTTGAAAAAAGGGTACTTATTTGGTACATTTCTCCATTCAGTGATTCATCTGATGCTGGAGAACACTGTACACATGCCTGTGTATATATTTACCAGATCTTATGTGAAAACACACAGTCAGTGTGTACACACAACTTGATGTGTAGCCAACGGCACTTGATTTACACTTCATTTACATCCTTAAATATAACTTGATACCCGATTATGGCAGTTTTTGCAAATGTTAATCACAAAAAAAACGAGATGTAAAATGAAGTAGTGCAGCTTGCTGTCATGTGGTATGTGTCATTAGTGATGCAGGTGAAGATTCAGAGGAGGATTTGCCTTCCGAACTCTCGAACAAAATGTCGACCATTGTGGAATGAATGGGGAGATATATTGTTGATTCTATCCACTGTCCCTGATGTTATAGCATTTTTGATCTACTGCTGCCGCATGCTGTGATTGTGAACACAGCTCATTTTCTGGTTCATCAAGATTACAAAGATACAATTTCAATGAAAATCTTGGATTGTTATCTCTACCAATTGTCAACAGTCCCCAAATTGAAGGACATTTCCTATGCCTGATCTTCTTGCTCAAAGATGTTCTTGGAAAAGAAAGGAGACAAAACTTAAGATTCAACAGAAATACCACACTTTTATGAAATTTAGCTGAAATAAATCCCATGTTTTATAAAATCCTGCAAGACCAAGCGTAAATCCGCCTCCTGATTATTTGAGCCTTAGTCAGAAAACATGTACAGCAAATATTAAAATGCAGTCCATATTTGGGCTATGTAATTAAAATGATTGGCGTACCCGTACAGGGATTTGATGTATGTTGTTATATACAGCAAGTTTGCCGATGTAACTGCCAGCCTTATTAATTGTACCGATCTGATTACGTAAGCAACAGTATTCCAGAGATATATCTATTTGTATACAAAGTTAGGCTTGCGTGAGCGAACAAAGTGGAACGTTTCCAGGTCAACTTCATGGCATGCGGTCTCAGTTCATTTGGCATTTGGATACATCTATTGAACTGGAAATTGACCCAGATTTTTCAGAAAATTCCATTCAAATCCCAACACATGCCTTTCCAGCTAAGTTTTATGCCATTTTCCATTTTTCTACAGTATGTGGCTTCTTACAGATATCCAGGCCTTTTGCATGTAAAATCATTAAACACTGATTATTATCCAGTTTATTAGAAATAAAAATAATGTCAACAAAGGAGTACGAGTAAGTCGTAACCCAGAACCTTAGTTTTTGTAAACAATAACTTCATCGTCTTTTGCCAGAAATTTTCCATGTATATAACTCTGCTTCTTTATTTTTCCACACAAACAAAATCTGAAAATGTCTAATGCCTTGAAATCCATCAACCCAAATATGATGACGGCGGTGAACTACAGCCTATGCTTTAAGTAATAGGAGATTCAAGGTTTCACATAGATTATGTGTTCAATATTTATTATTTCGTGGATTAAATCAGACATTTGACACGGGGTGAATTCAAAAGGAAATGTTTCCATGTGAAAAAAACTTCAAAATCTATTTCTGAAGAATTTTTGTCACAGAAACATTTCAATTTTAGCGACAGTAAAAATTCAAAAAGTTACTTAGTAGATATTCAAAATGTTATTTAGAATATTTACTAGCAGGTAGTAGGTTTGGCACATTGGAATTACGTTAAATTGAAGAAAAAAAACACGGTGTATTAGGTTTTAGGTTGAGGATCCCCTCCACAGACAGTGACATGCACCTGTGGAGGGAGACTTGCTCTCACAGGTCAGATTGCATTTAACCCCTCTCAGGCCTTGTCTTCTACAGACCCTGTCACAATCACATAGTTCACACCAAAACCTATTTCAACCTCAATTATCTCTTGCATAATATCCCCTACTGCTTGAGAAGCATCTTTAATTGTCACCTAGTCACCTAGTAAAATGGCTATTTCATTTCTGATACTATCAATTTGGCCATCAAGCACCCAGTTTTGATGTCAAAAGGGACTTGTATGACATGGCAGGAATTCTGGTTGAAGCTTGACTCCAATGAAAATGTACAAAACTAGAGTTATTCATTTTCTGCAAGAAATTAATGTTTAAGAATAGTCAGTTTTCTTAAAACTGCATTTCAATATGCCATATATCTGTATGGATCGAGCAAGGAATTGGGCAACAAACAATGACAAAAAAAATTAGCCCTTGAGCAACTTACCACGTGAGCACATTTTGTGTACACCCTACCAAAACCTCTGTGATACTGAAATTTGAAATACGAAAAGTGAGTTGACATACTTCTTAAAAGATACTAAGAGGTACAATCGCTAATCTTGCGGAGTTGGAAACTGTTGTTGCGGGTTGTTGGGAAATAATATGTGACTTTTACCACTACTGTTCTGATAAGGCTAGAAACATCTTGAATGTGTTGCCAAACTTACCACGTACTCTCCTTTTTGCACACAAGAAAAGAGAGTTTTATCGTAATTGGTTAAACAAATATTTTAAATAAGACCATGCACTTCTTACATTGATTCCCAACGTCCTGAAAATGGGATGACTGTAAAGTTTAATCAGATAATGAAAGACTCTCCTGTACTAATGTGCCATTTTAACAGTTATACGACTCGATAATACAACATACTTAACATGAATCTGAACATGTAAATTGACATGCTGTGGAATAATGATCACGGTTGTCGGAGACTGGGTAATAATGAAAGCGGTTTGAATAGAGGGGACTGATTGGCGATGCATCTGCACAATTGAAGAGAAGCAATTGACCTGGTTCCCTGCTGACTGTGGACCCGAAATGGATGACGTTAGAATAAGGACCACTGAAACTAACGTGTATAAAAGCAACAGATGATATCAACATAAGTAGAGCATAATACCATCATACATTATCATAAAGTTTGATAATTACGATTAGAAGACATTTCATCGCTTAATCTGATATCATAGTTTGTGATTTTTCTGAGAAACAACACAGGTCGTATTCAATTAATATGCTAACATTTCAAATTTCAGATTAATATCAATAAATTAATATTATTGCCACCAAAACCAGTAAAAAGTACTCTCTGTTGATTCAGAATTTAATAAATGAAGATCTAAGCAGTCACCTTAGTCAGTAATCACTTTTCTCAAGTGAAATGTTCAATCTTTGGCCAATGCCAAAGAAATTAGTACTGCTTTTTGCAGTAATATTGCTATATTTATTAATATTCAAATAATAGCAAATACATTTATATCAAGGTTGAAATGGCATGAAAACTTAATTCTATTGACATACCATTAATGGTCATGAAGTCAACAATTTTTGCCTGGCAATTGGCTTGCATGTCAATTTGAATACCTCTTGTGAACAATATCCTTTGCGTGGTAAAAGTTGGACCAAACGAAATGCTTTGAATTTACTAGACAGACAGTTTGGAAAAAAACACTCAATACAAAGGTTTTGTCATAGCTGATTGTCTCTGTTACCTAAATCCACTTCAACGTCAAACCAGATGTTTGATACACAAAATAGGTGCAACAGAAATGAAACAGTTGATTTCACCTGGTGACTGGGCGACTATTAAAGTTGCATCTCAAGCTGCAGGAGGTATTATGCAATACGTAATTGGAAATTGGACGCTTTTACGTGTCAAATTCATGAAGAGAGCATAAACTGATGTTACTTTTTCAGTCACAGTTTTTGTGTAATTTGTCCATGAATAAAGAATTCACCATTAAACACTGAATGGTCTGTGAGGTAGTTTCAGGAGATATATCACGGTTGTTAATAAAAAGTCTGTGCTGAAATAATTACAGGTTTTCTTGAAGGCCTTTTCTACATTGAATCTTTTTTTTACATAGGATTTCTCGTGCAGCTGTTCTTTGCAGATAAGCTTTATTCGGTAAGGCAGCTTAGAACTGTACTGGGTTGTGGTGTTACTGGCTACTGCTTCGGCGAGGACTACCCAATAGCACGTAACACGACTCACACAATGCGACGCCTATTCATGCATTATGTAGCATTGAATAGAAATAATAAAACACTGTAACGCAACCCATCGATCCTGTACAAAATCTAAATGTTTCGTGTCGATTCTGTTTCATATTCCTTTTCACTCGATATTCAAGCGTTTCTTTGTAATGACTGTAGATCTTGTAACATTACACTCGACTTTCTTCTAAAGGTACGAAATGGAAACTGCGCTTATTCAATCCTCGTGAAGCATTGCTATCCCGCAGAAAGGCCTGGGTGTTTGACTTTTACAGGCGTTAAAAGTCCATCTGCGACCACAGAAAATATTTTCAGCACAATCTCTCCTCATGTGCACAGATTGTAACCGAAATTATTTAACCCAACACGTTGGAACAAAACGTGCGAACGCGCTGCGAAACTACACAACAATACAGAGATGAGGGAATGACCTGCCATGTTTTCGCATTGGCCAGTTGTTTAGCGTTACTGGATGGACAATGGTCTAACAGCTGACTGCAATGAAGCAGTAATATTGGAATTCAATGCTGAGTGGACACATGGGCGGACTGGTCTATTCAAAAGCTCTCGTCAATAGATGCAATATGTTGTCTGTCCAACAGCATTCCCACCATGTTCAATATTCTATTGTTAGGAACATAAAATATTAGACACTATGTTAGTGCTATTTTATCGATGAACTATTCAGGTCTGTAATTGTTAAACAATTACAACCTAAAAGACTCTTATATAATCATCGATTTCTCTATCGAACATCACAATTTGTTCTTCACTGAAGCAAAATGTAAAGTTTGTGAGGTCGAATTTAACGTTAACTAAATAGATCTATTCACAAAGATCTTACCAGATATTGCAAGTGCGGTGAAATAACTGTATTCAACACAGATACAGTCAGTAGAATGTCACCAAAACATGACAACCAACTTAGCCAATAATGGGAATTCAAATTCTTGACATCGGTTACTCGTTTCAATTTCGAAGAATGATAATATTATTCCACACTTAACAATGGCCGACCATCGTGTTTCGTTTCAATTACTGAGCGCAATTTTAGAGTGACGCAACCGCATGGAGGATGTCACGTTATTACGTACCGTTTATCATGCAGGTATTGTGTCCTGTCCATGTCCGTAGGTGCTAAACTTGTTATAGGGGCTTCGGAGGTTACATAGGGGACCAATTGTTCTACGCATAGGTGCTATTATAGCCTCAATACCTGTTAACAGTGACAATACAATGTTGTGTAATATTACGAAACTCCCAAATGAACTATCACACTTTATTTTCCTTTAATTAGTACACATTTATATCATTAAAATAAAATATCATTTGTAAAATGGTACACATTTGTAAATTTTAAGTTTTATTGTAAATTTTAAGTTTTAATGCGCAAGAACTTTCTTTTGAAAGTTTTAGCTGATCCTTACACGTGAACACAATTTTGAATTACGCTGAACATTCTTAAATTAAATGGAAATTTTAATTGGATGCTTGCAGGTGTACATGAAATATTGACAGTTATGCTTGTCAAGGTGTGTCAGGAGTTTGATAGAGGGCAGAGAGCAGTACCCCCCAGCCTCACTGGAGGGGACTACAAGGTAAGAGGGCTTTGCTGTCACCCCAACCTCCTCAGCTAGCTCAATTCCTAGGGCAACACAGGTGTTGTAGGGTCCTTTAAAAGTTGGATTTGAATTCAATATCCAAACGTATTAACATTTCCTATTTTAGACTTAATCTATAAAAAGACTTCCTTTTTCTAATTCCTCACAGTTCTTTTCGCTGGGCGTTGATACGAATTAATTATTAATCTCTTTAATGAAAAATATCTATTTTAATCACGTTAAACGTTTGTCTGACAGTAAAACTACCGATTTCAAATCCATTCTCTATAAATTCAACGTACGTATTACTAGCATGACACATTATTTATTAAATAAATGTGTCAAATTTAGCATTGATTTTTTCGCACGTTAATTTTTCAAAAAAACTTTTTTAATATTTGTCAATTAATTTTTGATTAACTTGGTTATTCTGATAGCATCTGTCACGGCTGGTTGGACATCTCAAGAAGCCTGGAGGGGACGTCCTGCGAAGATCACCATCCAAATTACCGTACAAATTCTACATAATTACAAACTGACAGTTAAATTGAAGGCAATACGTGCACTGAGAAAAATGTACACGTTACTTACCACCTTGGATCACAATGTAACATCCCACTGGCATGGTCAATTCGCTATGCAAAGAATTTTTAACGTTGTAAGTGGCAAATTGTTTGACAGTTTTGTGCTTCTAATTGTAAGTTAGAGGGAACCAGAACCGTGAATTTGATTTTGAAGAAAAAAATAAGCAGCGAATAAAATGTAACAAATTTGCAAGTCAGAACGAATATTTTGTTCTAGAATTTGGTAAACCAGTGGTCCGCATACATGCAATATTTGAGTGGACAGACAAGCAGGGTTCCCACTTTTTTCCTCTGATGAAATTCCCTGACTTTTCCAGTATTTTTTTTCATTTTTCCCTGACTTTTATTATTAAATAATTTTATGGCTTTTATTCAATATTTATTTTTTTATGTATGG
>JBCAUG010013869.1:0-11011 GCA_038406175.1 Haplosyllis leylae
GCATGAAACAAACAAAGCTCACTTCAGAAATCTCCTGCCCAACAGATTCCTGCCTAGTTCAGTTGGTAAGGCATTGGAGTGATGATCCAGAGGTCCTGGGTTCCAACCCCACTGGGGACCATTTTTGATGATTTTTGTTTGCTCTTCCCTCTGTAGGGATCTGTCAGATAATCTGACAGGAACGTGTATCGTGAAAAACCCGAGTGTTTTACCTGGAGACTTCCAATTTGTATGCAGGTTAATCAAGACCCCCCCCCCCCACCACTTGCAAAAACTCTATCCAAAAATGTTAAATAGTTTTTGAGTGGAAGATCCTTCATAGATTTTCTTTAATACGAGCATGTATCAAACACATACCTCAAGGGAGATTAGCATTTACAGCAGGTACTAATACCATATCACACAGATTTTCCCAATGTTTGTGGACAACTGAAATGTGCATAGTGTGGTCAGTAATCGATTTTTTTCCTAAATAACACTCATCTGACATTTCTGGAATTTTTGTATAAGATTGACATCAAGAGGTTTCAAAATCAACAAAAAATAAGGTCAGATCTACCTCTAGTAGGAATTGAACTCACAACACCAACCTTTAGAGGTTTAGAAGTCTAATGCCTTAACTATTCTGCCACCCAGACATGTGTTGAATAGAAGATCCTTAAACCTAACTTTGTTTCATACTCCACTTCATTTTTGGACTTCATTTCTGGATTCAATAGCGCTTGGCTTTATATGGGTCTAAAAATCTGAGACTGGCAAGAAACGACAGATTGGCTGAGTTGGTAAGCCATTAGAATTCCTAACCCATGGTGGTTGGTGTTGTGAGTTTGATTCTCACTGGAGGCAACTTTATTTTTTGCTGAAACTTTAAGGCCCTGTTGTCAGTTTTATACAAAAATGCCACAAATGTCACATTCGTGTTATTTAGGAAATACTCGGTTCTACAGGGGAGGACGATGTGTCAATCATGATTTGGACGTACCGGCTGTGGGAAGAAATTTGATGGCAGAAGAAGTTGCGCAGAAAAGTAGAAGATTTATTTTACTTCAGTATCCTTTTCGTATCTGGGATTTTATTGGTGACTCGTAGAGGTACCTTATTGATGGAATTGGGGTTGCTGCACGTTTTTTTTTGGGAATTTTTTGGACGCGAGGTGAAAGATATTATTTTTGCGTGGAGGGGACCACACGCAAGCTGCAATTGAAACGAACCTTGAGACGGAAGGTGGGAGGGGGGCAGTGGGGGGAGGGGGTTGGGGTGGGGGGGGCATTCATGCGAGGTGCCTTTTGTATGTGAGGTGCCTTTTGTACGCGAGACACGAGGTGCCTTTTGTACGCGAGGTGCCTTTTGTACATGAGATGCGAGGTGGCTTTTGTACGCGAGACGCAAGGTACGCAAGGTGCCTTTTGTACGCGAGACGCGAGGTGCCTTTTGTACACGAGACGCAAGGTACTCGAGGTGCCTTTTGTATGCGAGACGAGAGGTGCCTTTTGTACGCGAGACGCGAGGTACGAGTCACCTAGTGAAATTGTTCACTCCTTGATATTTCCTATACTTCTAAGATTGTATGTACTACTTCAACATGTAATTAAAACATAAAACAGCAAAGAGAAGAAACCCACTTCTAGATATGACAGAAATGCGTTTCGTGAAAAACTAGATTTAATGGTAGCAGTGGATGACAAGGAATTGTTCACATGGGACTGATTCCGAATTTTATTGACTGCCCCAGTATTATGTACATACATAGCTTACAGTATTCTGCCGAAATACTTAAGCAACAAATGAAAAAGTTTCTGAAATGTAATATTGTTTTTATATCTGTTTGTTATACACATTTAGGGGCCGCTAAACGTGCGGTCTTCATCAATGCAATGATAGAAATAATCACATAGTTGCCGTGGTAACAGAACGGTTATACGGCGCTGCTGCTCCGGCGTCTCTGCGCAACTCTCTTCTGACGTCACAAGTACAGTAGTCCCTCCTTTCTGCGGCCACCCTTTTCTCAAAGAAATTTGGCCGTAAAAGGAAGGACTCACACATTAACGAACGTCAGGCTTTGTTCACAATAAACGAAATTCAACCGGATATTCAAAATGAGTTGCACTGCAACAAAAGAGGGTGTTCACACTTAGTAATTCTGTTATGTGTGAACAGCACCATAGAAACACATCCAACCTATTATTTTATCAGGCTGAATTTCGTTACGTGTGAACCAGGCTTAAATGACCAGCGTTCGCGTGTACAAATGTATCATGGTCTGCTCATATATGAAAACGTTATCACATAGTAATCGTGCAGATGTGAACAAATCTTTAACGTATGTTCACACGTAACATAATTTAGCCCGTTATTCATATTGGTCCGAAATTATTTTGCATCTAGGAATAGAATTTAGGATCAAAATGGGTTTATTGCTCATTTAGTCAGTAGTACAATAGCACAGCGATGAGAATTTCGCTGATGGGCTAAATTTCGTTACGTGTGAACAGAGCTTCAGGGCCCGTTTACATCCAGCGTTTGCGACGCTGCTGCGAGATCGCTCCCAAATCAAATGTATGAATTCTGTCCTGTACTGTTACACCAAGCATCAGCATCAACACTAACTTCAAATTTATCTGTCGCTTGGAAATGGCTTTGCAACCCATTCAGAGCGACGTCGCAGATGCGTCGCTAGATGTAAATGGGCTCTTACACCGAACCCCACTTACAACTAGCCAACGTAGAGACATCTAGTGGTACATTTACTGGCTGGCTGGGTATTCCCAATGACGGAATATTGTAACTCAACACGCAAGCTCCTTGTGAGTGGGATCCGGTGTGGTTGGTGTCAACACTGTACCTTGATTCAACCATCCCATTCAGACGCAGAGATTCGGCCAGAAACACCAATAATTCAATTAATATTTACAACATTTTGCATGAATTTAATACTTCAAGTTTGCAAGCTTTTTTAAATTTAAATTAATCTTGAAATCAAGAGCAATTTCAGGGAAATGACCTCAACTTTTGGGATTTTTCCTCCACTCTGAATTATTTATTATTGATAGACGACAGTTGTTATAAGTTTTCATCTTTGATTTTTCAACTCGAGATACAATTACTGTGGCTCTACCGAAATATCTGTAGCCTGAAATCTTTATCTTAGTTAGCTCCATCAAAATCTGTTCAGCATACACTGGGTCCCGTTTGCAACAAGTAATTTCTTTTGCATTTTTTCACCGGTTACAAGCGGGAACCAGTCTACCACTTCGCCTTTGCACTAGATTTTAAATCAATGTCACCATCAAGGTGCAAATGTACAAGATTAGGTTGATTTCAATAACTTGAACCCGGGAAACATGGCTTAATATACACGCATAGGTGATATACATATATACGAATAGTTTAGCAAAATCCCAAATAAAAAAATACAAAGTGTACAATTGCTCTTTAGACCAGTCAACTTTTTTATTTAGTACGGTTTCCCGTTGTTGTATTTTTTCAAAAAAATTCTAACTGTCAATAGCTTTCATCACCATGTACACTTTCTTTACCAACATTTACCAAACCAACAGAAATAAATTATAAAGTTTTTAAATTTTAATTGTATTTCATCAAATAACAATGACACTATTTGCTAAGTCTTGTTCACTCCAGTTGTAACGGAAGTATCAGCCATATTCAACCAATCGTTTAAGGTCTGTTTACACCTAACGTCACCCTACCCGTCAAAATTTATCATTGTGCTAATGCTAGTGGTGCCTTATGGTTTATTCACACTGCATGGAATCGGGACAGGTACAGGGAACGGAACTATCAGCAATGGGTACTAATATGTTGTCGAGAAATGTTCACACTGGTCCGAGACAGAGAAATAAACCAGGATCCATTGTTTCTTCTTGTCCTGGTCCAGTTCCCTGCATGTGTCCCGATCCCGTTCTCGTGCAGTGTGGATGAGCCATTAGGACGGTCACCGTAGACACAATGTTTACGGACACGAGCAATATGACGTGTTGTGTAAATAGACCATAATTACGACAAGAAAGTTCTTTTCCTGTGTGCGATTTCTACCGTAGTGGTAGACGCTTGTTTATACGTGGATAATAAATAGTTGTCAAGACACACACATACAAGGTATCACTTTATCATGGTACACGTATGGACATATCAATCCTGCTGTCATGTTCTTTAACGTCATATTCTCTAACGCGTGACGTCACTCATTCTTGTTCGTGACGTCATCCTGAGGAGCGCTGCGCAGTAGTTTTTGACGCAGCCTGAGCTCCTTCGGTATTGATCATTTTTCGTATTTGAATCACAACAAAAATAACGTCAACTCGCATGTTGTATTCACCACAAAAATAACCGTTTTAACATTCTGCAATTTCCTAATAAAGCACTTCAGAATAGTTTCTACAATGGGTTATTTTTAGTGATATTAAATTAGTGAAACAGGCTCTGTTTAAATAAGCACAATTAGTTCATCAAGATCAACTTTTGTTTATCGAATTAAACTATCAAAAGGAAAACGGTCAAAATCAATAAAAATAACTCAAAATAGTGCGTGTGTGGCTGAGTCAGCATTTAATGGGGGCGTGTGTGGCTGAGTCAGCAGATTTAGCGCGTATTGACGATGAACCTGACTACGCCCGTGTGATTTCATTCTCTACACGTGAACTGCTTTCACTAGGGGAATCCATCGAAGTCTTCGTCTGCTATTTCTTTTGCACTTTCTATTTCTTGCTGTTCCCGCTCTCGCCTTTCCTGTAAAACCGCAGAAGAATTTTTAGCTTTACGACTCTTTTTTTAATCCTTTTGTCAATGCAAAGGCGATACTGTTTGTTGTGCAGTGTATGATCGCACTGTGCTGTTCACACAGCAAAGCACGTGAATTTCATTGACCCAAACCCTCAATTATCGCTCACTGACGTCGGTTCTAGCTGACAAAACTATTGAATCGCATGGAGTATTCATCACCCGCCCCAATCGCATTACAAATTCTAGTCAGCACAAAAGGCATGTTTCATAATTCTAACGACTCAATCAGACTGACACTGCCAGTGACAGTGGCCGAGACCTAGACCGAGACTGATGTCATTGGGTTCTATGGAATTGTATAGAGGTGTTCATACTGCACAAAGACTGAAAACAACACAGATTCCCATTGAGTTCTGTATACTTGTTATCAGTCTCGGTCTAGGTCTCGGCCTCTGTCAGTGTGATTGAGCCATAACACAGAACGTTCGCCTGTCCTTTGAATATCCTGACCGTCAAAAGGTAACTACTCAAAAAGAATGATGAATAGTAAATTAAAATAGTGAGACAAGTCACGTTTTTGCCACAGATCGGAGGTTGCCGTCCAAATAGAGCGGCGTCAAGGGATAAATTACTTAACATAAGTAAATCAGAGACACAAAATGCCCAAATGGTAATAAACGAAATGAATATCAACCAAAGGAATAGAAATGAAAATTCGACACGAACTTTATTTAATCGAGCATTTCTTCTATGATGTTTACGATCAAATGGCCAATTTTGCTCTGAAAATCACAGGTTCAAGTACCAAACAGATGAGAACACTTTAAGTCTATGTTGATCAGTAGCCCTTACATTGTAATTAATGAAACAATTTATATTTCTTTAACTTCCCTTATCCGTAACGTATTAACTATATGGAAATGAAAGAAATTCGACTCACCTCAGCTGATTCTAAATCTTTATTATATGACTTGGGTGGGAATCTCATCGCCTGAAGTAAAGAAACAATCTATTACTATATGCATGTTTTGGTGCTTGAATAATATTTAAACGAAAATTGTGCACATGCTTGACATCCAATAATCACATTTCTCTTTTTTCTAAAAGTCCTGGCTTGTCATTTAAATTGTCATGACTTGTTCCACAGATCTACTTCTGTGAACTGTTGAACAGAATTGTCTAAAGGTAATTCTTTTTTTTTTGTCCTTGGGATTAACCCTTTTATTCGTGACTTTTACATTTCTATTAAGATGTTTTGTTCGCTGTCTTCGACTGTTATAAACATAAGTTAGACCATTTGATAGTGTGTTGGTTACCTAAAGGTACTTCTGTAGAATTATTACTAATGTCCAAACAGAAGCTGATTCTCTGGTGGAAGGCGCTCATGGGTTCTCTCGTGCTGTACATGTGCTTACCTTTACAGAACTGTTGTGAATGTCCAGACAGAAGCTGATTCTCTGGTGGAAGGCGCTCATGGGTTCTCTCGTGCTGTAGATATCCGTCGTGTCCTTGGATTGCACGTAACCGTTCTCGTGGTCTATCGTCGCTTCTATCACACCGTCCCGTATAGCCTGAAACATCAATACGTTCTCTGTCAAACACGTCGAAAGTGATTCACGTCATCCGACGGTTTCATAAGGGCCTGTTCACACCAAGCGTCAGCGTCAACGCTGCGATGAAGATTGCGAAACAGTTCTCATTGAAATCAATGGAAACTAATAATAGCTCCAGAATGAGGTTGCAACCCATTTTGGAGCGACTCCATTGTGGTCATCGCAGCGTTGATGGTGACGATTGGTATAAACGGGCCATAAGACTACTTCTTTCGAGTTGGACACCCACAAATGAGAAATTTAAGTTCATGCTAAGTGTGAATAAGTGTTTGAAGGTTGCTACAACCACAGCGAATATTGTCAAACAGCATCCAAGTTTGGGGGGAAATTTGTAGTTGCTTGACTAGCAGCAGGCGAGTTTGAAAGCAATCTTCATGCCCAGGTATTATCAATATGCCTTTTAGGATCAAATTCAGAACCGTTACCTTGGCAACGATATATTCAGCATCTTCCGGACTGTCCAGGAGAAGTTTTTGAGCTATGTCGGCCAGCGAGATCCTTGAATATGAAAGATTTATCATGCGAACACCTGCAAAGTAAATATAAGGGACAAATAGATACCTTCAGTGGAATAATAAAAGCAAATCAACAAAAGGTAGTTTACGTTTTAAGAAGTAAGCAACATTCAATATGAATGCGGTTTTTCTCGATACTGATGGCTCGTTCACACGGCACAAACCTGGGACCGGCAGCGGGACCAGGAATGGAAATGGAAACAATGGGTTACTATGTATTATACTGCACTGTTCATACTGCACCCAGACAGGGACAGGAACCGGACCCATTGTCTCCTGTTGTGCTGGTCCTGGTCCCGTTCCCCCTTCCATGCAGTGTGAACGAGCAATAACTGCAGAACCCTTTAATACAAGCAACTCACAGGCATCTTGCTCGATTTCATTCCCGATCCCCCTTCCTAGTGCGACCGAACCCTTTTATCAATTTACAGTAAATATGACTGTTGTCATGGCATTATTACGCAGATGTATACACTGGGACCCGCTCAGAACGAGCAAATAGATGAAAAGAAAACTGCTCGTTGTAGGAGGGTGCTCGTAGGAACTGAACTTTTTATCATTGCTGTCAATGATTTTGATGCAAAGGAATTTGCTCGTTCTAGGCGGCAGCTCGTTGTAACCGAACTCGTTGTAAGCGGGACCCAGTGTAACCGAACTCGTTGTAAGCGGGACCCAGTGTAATGAGATGTACATACCTGTTTTTATGACGTTATGACGTAAACGTATGATGAGTATGTAGGTATCTTCCCCTTGGAACTTCTCGCCGTGGTTCTCTAATACTTGATTAAACTGGGCGAGATTACCTTTCTTCACAGCTGCAATAACAAATTAAAACATCATCTCTAAACGATAATGAACTAGTTTCTACTGAAACCAACTTTATTTATATTTTGTAACTAAATCCAATGCGTTTTGTAGTTTCCTTTCTCTACGACCTCGTCTGGTTTCAACAAGGCCACAAGCATTGAAGGTCATGCTTCTTCTGCTCCTTCCTATTGCATCCCATCTCCCCAGTCCATCCTCACAGACATGACTGAAAACAATACCTTCCCTCAAGAAAATTCAGAAATTATTCAGGAGAGGAAGAGTACCTTGCGTAAGTTGGAAGTAAGGTGCGAGCGTTTTCCTCATTGATGGCTGTCTGAAGATAGCTCTGTCTGGTATGTCTCCCAGCAACAACTCCACTGTTATAGCTAATTTCTGTACCTGTACAAATAGTCACAAGACTGTCACATTCACGATACCAGGTATTAGTTTCAGTTTGTTTGTCAGTTCACCGGGGAGGGGGGGGGGGGGGGGGGTTTCTCCACCACGGGGGTCTGTGAGGAGATTCAGGCCCGCTTAATTTCTGTTCTTCCGCGAAATACAAAAATCGCCTTTCGAAGTTAAAGAATTTTTTTCGGGATACGTACCGTTTGTTTAAATCCTACAGCTGTGTGTTGTGGTGCCTTGCGAATCGCTTGCAACAGGTTTTTATGAGCCTCTGTATATTCTAATTGAACCGCTTTGATACGCCCTAAAATGATACAAGTCGATATATGTGCACAATGAATTAATTGTTAGTATAATTGTATCTGCAAACAATACATGCACGTGCAGAATGACCTTTAAATGTTAGTATCATGTATCTGTATTCTACACATTTCCTGTTACATATAGGTCAGAGGACACTGAAACCCAACATACACAAGCAAAAGCATCCAGACTGAGGGCTCATTCTCTCTACAAGGGACCGGGACAGGTACAGGGAACGGAACCGGGAGTAATGGGTCCTAATATATTGTACAGAAATGTTCACAGTGGTCCAAGGCAGGGAAAGGAAGCAGGAGGCATTCTTTCCTAATGTGCTGGTCCAGTTCCCTGTACCTGTGAATAAGCCATGAGTCTCTGGCAGATTCATTTGGATACATAATCACAAAATACGGATAATCCAGTTTGAACAACCAAGGATAAGTAAAAGTTATTTACATAGTTTGACCTTCATATTTTACAAAATGTCACCTGTTCCTTACCTAGGTAGTAGAGAAAGCGAGCCCAGTCATTGTTAGAAGCGCCCTCTGGAAACGTCGACTTGGAGACTAGTTTGTCGGCTTGATCGTACAGATTGTACAACAGGTAGTTCCTGAGCAGCAGGTTCAGCAATGTCGCTTGACCCTCGAAGTCAGATCTGAGTGTGCACGTCCGCAACCGAGAGTGCAGAAACCTGTAGGTGGATAGAAGCTGTTTGTAACCAGTACATGGTACGGTAGAGTAGCTTCCCGTTGTCGCAGACTGAAAAGGTGCAAGGTTCAAACTACATGCTGCGACAGAAATGATGGCTTATTCAAACTGCACGGGAACGGGATTAGGACAGGTACAGGGAACTGGACCCCTGTCTTGGACCAGTGAGAACCCATTAATCTTGGTCCCGGTGACATGCAGTGTGAATAGGCCTTAAAGATTTTATTGTTCAACATCTCACAAGCCGACACTACGTTGGTTGTGACTTTTTTTCATGACGTCCCGTATAAAATATGAGACGTTACATGAAATAAGCTGCTAAATTTTCCAAAACGTTCGACGTCAAGAAACTGGCTGACTGGCCTGGCAATCGCAAGTACGGAGCAGCTGACAGAACCTCTTGAATTTCTCAGCAAAGTAAATATTTTTTGATAGCTCTGCATCTTCCGCATCCTACTTTCCATTCACTCCATATTAAACACTGAATTATTATAACACGCATTAATAATAACTATACTAGTATTATTTACATTTTACTTGTCGCTTAAATACTATAATGAGATATTAGAGCTGATTTAAATACAATTGTGTTTTATTTTTCCAGTTACTTAATGTCAGTCTTCATCAACGACGAATGAGAGAATTTTCACGCACCCTCTAATTTTGTCCAGCTGTCCGGTGATTTCGTACGCTCGTGAGTGGTAGAAGTAACACTTGGCTGCCAACATGTCTAACGTCCTTCTGTTCTGTGACGTCACTTTCGACATGAGGGAATCCGAACATTTCACAGCCTGCAAACAACAAACCGTAACGACTCTCGTTTGTAAATACTCGTCGTTTTTTTTTTCTTTTTCAACATTTTGTGCGAAAAATAGCCTAAACATGACCAAATCCACAGTGGTGTGTCGAGTGAATGAACATTCGGATAAAGGTCACACGACACTGCAAATTTTGAAAATACATGCAGCTGCCCTCCGATGATACAGTGTTCACCATGTTCTAATTAACTTTCAATGTACTCTTGGCTCCGCTTGCAAACAATGGGTTCGATTACTACTAGCACCAGGCCAATGGCTTGGCCACACTGAACTGACCGAGATTGTTTCTGTGTCCGATATCGGAAACAAATGGCTTGGTAACCCATTCAAAAATCGGTCAGTTCAGTGTGGACATATTTCTGTATAAGCCAAATTTATCGGAAACAAAATTGGACTAGGAATCTCGATTTTTGAATGGGTTACCAAGCCATTTGTTTGTGTGGCCAAGCTGTAAACGAGCACATTTGTTTCCCCCAAAGTTAATCACAGGAATACTAAAATGTTCGGTTGCAATGAGCAGCCGTTTATGCCAAGCAATTTCCTTGGCATCCTTTTCCTGATTGAAAGTGGAACCTAGAGTAACTCCAAAAATGAACGGAAACGGCTAAACGAAAAAGATAACCAAATTAAACGAATGTAGATTGAATACCTTACCGTTAACGACTACACAGAAAATAAAGTAACAGGAAAGGACACCAAAGTTTCATTGATTCTGAATGTTTTCCTCAGCATTCACGAAAATAATTTTGTATTCTCTATGTCATAATTAATCATAATTAACGCATACCTCTTTATTCTTTTTATTGTCTATGAGATAGAGTAAGAGAAGCAGATGCAGGTAACACTCTACTTCAATCAATAGTGATTGTGAGGCGGCTTTACTGCTGCGTGGACGAAAACTGCTGTTGTTGTTATCACCCGTGTCCATCACCTGCACAAAAATAAACGTGTGTTAGCAACATTAACATGGTGTTAAGCAGTGTTTATGGCACATTCACATACATGGAGACGGACTCGGATCCCTGTCCGGTGCACCGTCCCACTTACGGTGCAGCCATTCGCATACACATCTTGCACATCTAGGTTGAGAGCCCCACTAGGATCT
>JBCAUG010013880.1:0-11010 GCA_038406175.1 Haplosyllis leylae
AACTATATTTTTTTTTGTGCCAAACTCAATCTCAAACAGGAAACTCATACTCGAACTCGTCAGTACGATATGCACAAAAGATCGTGTTACAATAAAAAAAATTTGAATTGTACCTGTATGCAATCAGTGGGAGTAATATTGTCCAGCAATTTAATTCCCCCTGGTATATGAGTGTCCTTGTACCCTACCCAGCCCATTGGCAAAGTTGACTCAAACTGTTCTGTAAATTGATTAATACGGTTGAGTTACACCAGTAGTTCATTTTTGTTGTCACATGCAGTGGTAGCGTCTTTTTGGCGGAAAATGACAGCAAATAATAACTGACTACGTCAACATGTACTGATGCAGACCCAATCAGGAACAAATTTGAGTTGTTTTGTGACATGATCATAATTTTTGAGGGAACTTGAGAATGCTGATAGCTTACCAACTCCAGTTGGTGGTAATGTGGTTCTAAGGTTTACGTCTTGTAGATTGTAGTCATTTGACACATCTTGGGATGGCACTCTGTGATCCTTGTAGTGCCACCCGTTCCCTCCCATACGGTCGCCAAGAGGTTGCAGAAGATGTAGCAGTATGACGTGGATAACTTTTGAAATCCCTGGTGGTCCAGGTGGACCTAAAAATTCAAGAATTTGGTTTTGAGTTTGGTTCTGTAGTACAATCGTACGTCCAAAGGGAATTTCTGCATTACTTTACCTGGAGGTCCAACTTTATAGTTGTTATAATGTCTTGAAGAGTTATTCATCGGTACTTTCGCCCTGTGTGGTGTAGCTGGTCCAGATACTGGTTCTAGCGCTGGTACCCGATGCTCCAGATTACTTGTTTTTGTTTGTGTCTTTGGATAGCCTATACACAGAATACAGAATCCTACGGACGTGGCGAATAGAAAATATAGCAGCTATAATCTTGGCAACAGGTCTATCGAATGGAATGCTAGTACCGCCTTATTGTTTTTAACTTATTGGCACCATTATGACAGTGATTGCTTGCAGACATCTTGACAACTTGACGTGTCATATCTGCATGTGATGAAATTTAATAAGCAAAAAAACTATCTATGTTCTCAAAAAATAACCTGGTGTCAGACTGACACAGTTAAAGTAATTGTTGTGTTAAAAATAACAAAAATGTCTGAAGAAAGTGTGCATGTTATTAGCATTATTGAACTAAAAACTAGCAAATTATGAGAATATAAAGTTTAAACACTGGCCCATTTGATTGTGCACATTTACATTGAAAAGTATTTCACCCTATCAGGGGGTGTGGGGGCAATGCTTCCTCAGACCCATACCATACAACTACCAATGCTGTAGTAGCTGGAATCTGTCTTGAGTCAGGGCCTGCTTCACAAGTCATTTGCCATTTTGGTGGGTTACAATTAATGGCAGTCTATGATCAGCAGATATTGCCAGCCCAGTGTACCATGTTGTCATGTTCAAATCACCCACAGGGAACCTTCAGCATATTTTGGGAGATGTTGAGTCCAAATTTTAACATTTCGGTGCATTAAAATATCTTTATGACCATTTCAATAGATGACAATTGATAAAGATCTAAAAAGAGCAGATATGGTAAGCCCAATGTGTCATGTTGTTATGTTCAAATCACCCATAAGAGACCACTTCAGCATATTCATCAAAATCTGGCAAATTACAATTCATTGAAATCCGAAATTTTCACTGTTCTATGGACAGGACCACCTAGTCTTCTCGATTTCCATTCGATAGACAACAAGAGGAACTGTTTTCAGTACTGTTAATTTAAAAGAGAAAGTAAAGGAAAGATGTGTTTGTACAATATTAATATAGGCACAAATATATTGTAAACTTTTGAATACCGTAACGATTTTTCTTGTGAAAAAGATTGGTGGATCCTGAATGCATTTGCTTGTAATTTGGAGCTTCTGGCCAGACAGGCCATTTTGATGCCCAATTCTGACGGTATGCCCGTCGATTTGATAAGATTTCAATTTCCTGCGCTGACAGTTGTGCACTACTGAGTTTCGATACACCTTGTGGGTACGGTTTCTGCTCAGGATGTTTCGATGTCATTTGAAATGGGTCTATATTTAGTGTTGGTTTCTTTGCGAAAAGCTTCAGTGTCTGCATAATGTTCCCAAATGGTAACGTTGTCACTCCTGTAGAAGAAAAATAGAAATGCTGAAAAAGTAACTGTGCCAACAGTGGTATCATTAGCCCTATGTTTTAGGAAACGATATTTTGTGTGGCTGATGTGCTTAGCCGTTTAATTTTTGACTCGTGAGTTACCCAAATAGTTTAATTCATGCCACGTGCAAGGTTTCAGGTTTGGCTTGAAGTCAGAACACTTGCTATCAGATGCAAATGAGATATTTTACCTTCAGGAAGGTTACTACAAATTGTGATTAAGGTTGTCGGGTGGTAGTTATCCACACACAAATATAAGTACAGAGTGGTCATCACACATATGTTGGCTATGTTTGAATGTTACTTGTAATGTAATATGTTATAATATTACTTATTGTTGGTGGTAAAGATCTATGCTCCATTGTTCAAGTGCAAAAGTTCACGACAACCCAATGTTGTCCACACCCCAAGGTTTCAATGCAAAGAGATGACCATGCACCAATGTTAAGCCTTGAGGCATGGTGACCCTTTGGCACTAAAAACATAGAGGCATGGGCAACATTGGGATGAACACAAATTTGAGTCACCTGTGTGTAATTCTTACACTTGATATTTTAGATATTTGTTTCAATGCACGTACCACATCTGCTTTTGGTGTAATGGTTTACACTCTTGTATCCCCTAGGCATGGAACAGGCTGTTGTTGTGTTGTGTCTGTAACAACATTAAAATTATATTGATTTATCAACCCCTACATAATTATCAGTACACCATAGTCTATGATAGAATTTTAGTATCATAAGCCGCGAGATTATTTCTTTCACGAGTGTTTCATGTAAAAACTACCTATAACATTTTCTGTCGTCATTGTTGTAGTCGATCGCTTTGCACTGTTCCATGGACAATGCGTTACACATGCGAACACACTTTCTTAAGCTGCACGATTTACACAGCTCCTGGCCTCCTACCATGTTTGCTCCAGTAAATATCTGTTGGAAATTGTTCATTTCTACAATTGAAATGCACATATCACTTCTTTCGTTCTTGGGGTATTTGCGGTTTTTATTCGCACGACCGTAAAGAAAGGAAATCGCCGTGTCTAATGTGTATGATGTGTACTCTTTCAATAACTTTTTATCGCAAAATCTGATGTTGCACTTATACAGTGTTAGTAAGTATTCTTGTTTTTGTCTTTCATAAATTTATACAATCGACACTCTTTTATGAGGCGATGAATTCTTTCAAAAACTTGATTGCCCAAATATGGTGAATATTATGGACAATATTTTGGTCGTCAAAGAGAAACTTCCGATGTACCGACCACGGTCCACTCCCTCTTCCTGTTCCTGCCGAGTGAGGTGGGGGGAGGGGTGTTGTCTGGGGCTGGCAGGCCTCCCTCCTGACGAGTCTCTTCTGGTTTGTCTTTCCTGGAGATTTGGGGCCTCCTTTCTGACCCTTCCTGCCTGATTGCTCCTTCCCAAAAGGAGTGGGGATGTGTTCCCAGTGCATCATGGGATGGGGACCCCCCTGTGGACAGAACGACAGGCAGCCGTGAAAAAGTTGCCTTCCCTCGTACTATGCATATGGTAGAGCTTCGGTTGTAATTACCTGTTATGCAGGGGATTCTCTTAACGTGAACGCATCCCAGTTTCAAAGTGGGTTCTTTGCAGTAGGTACTAGAATCATGAAACCAACACTCTAGTATCACAATGTTGTAGTCCAGTGCCAAGCAATCAGGATTCCTTGCACATTTTCGGATGCACTGATCCTGCGTTACATCAACCAGTGCCAGTGTTCCTCCTGGGATATGGTACCCGTGTTTTATTCCAACGAAATCTACAAAAAATTAATGGCATACAGCTTTTTCAGGTTACTTTCAGGTTACTAAATATTTTTTTTACCAAAAAGTATCACACGAAAATTCTCATTTTTGTTCTTGAAACTGTTTACAATGGTGAATGGAGATAACTTACTAGTACCGGTATGTTTCCATGTAGCTCCAGGGATAATTGCCCAAATGAGTACAAGTACTAAAGTCGAAGACATTTTCAACTGTCAGATCGCAAGGACAAGATGTTGTCATTTATAATTTAATATGAATGCTAAATGCTAAATTTAAAGTGTGACCCATAATTACCATATTCGGCCTTCAAAGTGACACTTTGATGTGTGTTTTACACCTTCGGCTGTCTAATCCAGTGCCATGTACATACGATTAGTTCATAGTGGAATATTAATTATTTTATTTAATTCGCCTGGCAAAAGTAAACATTGCAATAATTAAAACATTCTGGGTTATTTATATCTCATTTATTGCAACTTCAGCTACGATGTGAGGTAGGAAAAAATAAACACTAAGAAAATCTGTCCGAAACAACCAAACTGTTTCATGTGAATTACAATTTTGCTTTATTCCATTTTACCACACGGCTTTGTTTTTTTGTAACCGTTGCAGTCAATTAGAAAACAGCTTTAATCTCATAGGTATGGATTGTCGAATATCTTAAGAAATGTGTATAATTTTTCCTACTGTCAGGCATGAATCACAGAATAAGTGGGATGCTGATGTGCTGTTTATTTTGCTGAAGTAATATTTTTGATTATTTCTTTAATATAGCAGCTTCTTAACACATATCTACATTTAGTTCAGCAGGCGATCGATGTCGCTTGTGTAAATGAAAGAAGGCCCCCGTGTTGTAGGCTTCAAATAGTCCTGCCTTGAACAAAAGTCAGTTTAAAGATCCCCTAAGTGGCATATACCATCTTAGCTCAGTATGCTTTGCATTAGACTCTTAAATCATTGACCATCAGATCCAGCCCCATGGGAGGTAACTTCCGCTGTTGCAAAAAACATTGTCAACTTTGTATTAGTTGCAATAAAACTCGAATGTAGTCGAACATTTCCAGGATTTCTAAGTCTTCTGAGTTTCCAATGTTCAGTCCCAACATGTACTTTAGTTGCAGTGTTTGTAGTCACCCTTCGTGAAGTTTCCATCTCAATCTGAAATTCCAGAAAAAGATCCTAAAATAACCAGAGAACCAATAACGAGCTACTTGTTTCATTCGACATACAGGCCAGCTTACCTTTCACAATTGTCCAGTACAAAAGAATGCAAGTGGAATCATTTCAATTATTAGATTCGCGACCATCATCAACGAGGTAGTTGCCAAATGCTGTTGTTGTGAGACCAACATCCTTCATTGTCCTGATTGTAATCAACAGCACGTCTGCTTCACATAGATCGAAGCACTGAGCTTTAGTTATGCCATCAAACAAAAAGTCTCCTTTTGGCATACAAAAATTTCGATACTCTTTCCAAACTTTTTTCCCTGCACTGGGGCTCAAGACGGTCTCTGCACATTAGCAATCCCCTTTTTATCCCATACCGCCCCCCCCCCCCAACCAACATATGGAACTTTGTCATTTTTTGACTCGGGAACAAAAGTTCTGAAAGTAGGCCAACAACTCCCCCCTCCCTTTCCCACTGAACGAAGGGAATTTGGGATTTCGACATTTTTGAACTCAGAAAATTGGAAAGTAGTTCAACAACCACCCCCCTCACCCCACCATCTATGTTTTTGTTAAGGATTTGCAATATACAGACCAACCCAAGTCCATAACAATACGGCCCCTTTCGGATAGATCGGCCAGTGGGGACCACAATAATAATTAATTATAAAACCATAATGTAGCTATGGTTCTTAGCATCTACTAAGATTTCAATAGTTTTTAAAAAATACATATTGGAAGGGTTTGCAGTTTGTGACTTCAAGCTAAAGCCTTTGAAGTCTTATACTGTGAATCTGTTACTTTTTCTTGATCTCTCGGTAATGGAAAATTCTTGATTGATTTCTGGATTTTTTGTTTTGTATTTTTATTGCATTAAAATGGCAATCATCTGAACAGTGACAAAACATTACAGAAAATATATTTAACTTTTTTATTCCGGTAGAACAGTACAGTATCTGCACCCCTTGTTCATTGTAATTACTCGAATAATATTTAATCAGAGAAAAATCCCTTTATCTAAATCTTTTGATTAATCAGTCAGACATGTAAAGCCTACATAAAAAATACAAATATAAATAAAGATCTGTAAATACATCAAAATCCTGTAATTAAAACACTACATTTTGTATGGAATCCTCAAAGCTGACCAGGGAAGTTTGATCGACTGCTGGTTCGTTTCTGTGGAATCCTGTTCCTGTTCCTGGTCCAGGAACTCCAGCGCGCCGATTGAGATCACGGTTGTTGAGTGGTCGGTTATTGCTTATGTAGGTGCCTCCAGTGTATTCTGGACCTGCAGCGTAGGCGGATCCTCCCGTGAAGAGTCCATTCGGAGCTCCATTTCCGCCAGTTTTGTCGATTGGTCGACGAGCTAATAATTCAATAGATGTCAAACATAGATGTTAACGTGGATCTGACGAAATACTGGAAGCAGACGGTCTGGAATTTCACAAAATATGTAAAGTTGAAAGATTTGAAAACTATAGCCAGAAGCTTCCAATCCAAAATAGCATTTTAAATGTCATTATAAATGTCGAACGCTACTCGCTCTTTATTCCTCCGGTTGACAAATCACATTTTCTCGCGTTATCAATAGATGGTTGTAAGAAGATTAAATAGACAGGAAAAGGCATTTTCAGTGGATTATGTGTACAGATTTCTACACATGAAAAAATGAAGCAGCACAGGTGTGTGTATCCACATCAATCTCTTTGATTGTGAACAATAGATTAATGAATGAAGATTGCCAGTTTAAATCTGGTCTTATTAGTAGCAGTTTAACAAAAAAAATCAGGATTCGTACAGGGATCCCATATTTTACTGGACCAAACAAGTCAGTAGTGGACTTTTCAAAGCATCTGTACGCAAATTGGTTCTGTCTTCCTTATCTCGTCAGACAAGAAGTACAAGAATGGGATTACCTGGTAGAGATCTTCTACCTCTGCGCAGGAAGGCTCGAAGAACATCTGGATTCAACTTCCCTTGTCCTACAACTGTCGCAACAGCACTTAATATGTCTGTGAGCGAGTGGTCTTCCTCAAGAATATCTGGAATTCAATTTTGAAAATGTTCAGAGCATTTTTACTTTTGACCAACTGTGCTTGGTAATAGACGGTCTTTCTGAATGCATTCAAAGGCAGTTACTGTCGTAGTTAAAGCCGCCACCCGAAGCAATGTTTCTTTGATCACTTCCGCCGGATGTGAACTGGATAACGGATGAGGTTCTGCCCGCGTCTTCCAACATGTTGCCAAAACTCGCTCCTCTTCCGCCTTTTGGTATCCTTGTATTTGTAATCTGTACAAATAAAACAGGATACAGATAGGCTTTGTTGATTTCAATTCAACTGATGCACACTTCTAAATGGTGCCGTTGAATTTCAGGATAATGAATTGAAGACAGTTTTATGCATTTCTGTATTAAAAATTCGCTAAGACCTCAAGCGTTTTAGTTGCGAAGGGGAAAATGGACGGGGCCAAGAAACATGAAAATTTTTATGCGGCCGCCTTCTTTTTATGACAATTTTTACGGGGTTAGATGGATTCAACACTATAGATTTTCAAAGCGTCGCTTCGATTTTACTTTGCGAACAAAACTTTTAATACCTTAACCCACAAAGTACAGCTACTATTTTCGCAAATACAGTCAAAGGGCCTTTATTTGTGTGAGCTGTTTTAATATCGTGAAATACCTGAAGAAACGTTTCACCGCTTGGCGTATTTGTTAACCTTTCTTGGGTTGGAGTGTATGGTCTGACGGGCGCAACTGGTCCTCGTTCTTGACGGTATCCGCTCGTTCTCCCTCCGTAACCATCTGTTGCACCTAAATTGAGCCCGAATGCCACAGCTTCATGACTTTGTACAATTCAAGTACTACACAATTATCATGCTAGACTTCAAATATTAGATGGTTAGATTACTAAAATTGATACCTTTGAAATTGGAAGATAAGTATTTGGGAGGAGTTCTGTATTGTTTGCTGTTTGGATAATGTAGTGGTTTCTGGTTCCTGCGAAAGTATTGCGGATTGGGCCGTCTGTAGTATCCAGAACCGTAACGTTCACTTCTCTTTTTGGACTGGCCATTCTGGTCATATCCTGGGTTATACGACTCCTGGGATTTCTTAAAATTGCTAAAATCAAATAAATCATCTGGAAAGAGATTTTTATTATTAGGTGACGATCTGTACTTTGGAAACTGGTCAACACTGCTGGAACCAAATGAATTATCACTGATTTGTGGAGGTGACGAATAGCTGTTCTGATTACTATGTGGATTGTATTGTCTCTTGTTCTGCTTGTTATAGTTTCGATTGTTCTTATATCGAGAGTTTCGAGAAGGACGTTTGTGAGAATTGTATCTATTTCGACTGGAAAAACGTTCTTTGTTGGAATTCATGTCAGCATAGTTATCATTTGACAGTGGTTCCTTGTTGTAATGTCCTGCTCCATTGTTGCCAAGTCTGTTGTAGACTTTGTTCATCAAACCGGAATGATCTCCATCCCCACGAAAGCTCTTTCCAAAGCTGCCTAAGGTGTGAGTTTTTGTGAACTTTCTTATGGAGGTGTCGAAGTCTCCGTTTGTTGGACCTATAGGAAAAAATGATATTTTTGTGAACATTATTTGAGGCTGCCTGCTAACGGATAGGGTTAAGTCATTATTTCCCAATTTTCGGTGTGAAAGGTTCTTTTTCTAAAAGTTAGTTATCGCTCACTATCATTACCCACAGTTTTGTTTTCCTTTTTAGCTCAATTAAAATTTAGTCCGCGCAGCTATTTCCTTGAATGCTTTCGTGCGTGTAAAATTTAACAGTATTTATTTTATTTACCCTTGTAAGCGCTGAAACCGAACGTCGCACCTGGACCATTTCCAGGACCATTGTATCCTTCCCCGGGTTTATATGGTAGAGAGTCTCCCTGACCTGGTACAACGGGTGGCTTAGGCTGCCCAGCTCGTCCTCTGCTGTCGGTGTCATCATTGTATGCTAAATCTGTATCAATATTTAGCGCTGTGTCAAGTGTGTGGGGGTGCATTCAATTAACTGTACAAAAGTTTCTCTGACCAATTATGTGCAAGTCTGCTGTCGTAATTTTTGAAACAACTGATGTTTTTTTAAAATACAATTTTTGGATGCTGACATAAGTTGATACAACTGTGAAGAAGTATGGGCGCATTTTTCTTTGGGACAATGTTCCCTTCAATTTGAAAAAAAAAATGTCAAAAGTTGGCACTGAGGTTAAAATGTCCTAACAATAAAGTAATTTATTGAAAACTAGAAACAAGATATAAGATGACTTGTACTTACTTTGTGATTTTGTACTATTGGCTGTCCAGATGGTTGTTATTATGCAAATCCATATCCAGTTCATATTTGATTTAAAAATTCCTGTGAAAATAATCCTTCAAAATAATCATAATATTATGGTATTTTAAGTCCTACTGACGTGTATACCTGTTACCGTTTCAAAAGGAAACAAAAGTCAAGTAAGATATGCTAAAGTAAACACATATGCTTAAAATGAACTGTTTTATTTTCATTTTATAGCTTTGCCATGACTTGTTACCATAATTATAATGTTAAAGTTGTCCAACAGGAAATGTCCACATCATATTTCTGTTCGGTAAAAGGTAAAAAAAAAATTGACTTGGCATAGGCTGCCTTCGGGCTTTGGATGACTTTATTGCAGTACGTTGAATAATTTTCTTTCTATTGTAAATGAACATTTTTTGACAAGCCCTCTTGATCATGCAAAAGGTATGCCTGCGTTTTGCTAAACGTTTTCTCATCACAGCACGAAATAGTGTAATTAAAACGTTCAGCCACGAGTGAATGAAGGTTGGTTGATGAAGCATCTTGCTCGTCATTGGTCCTTTTACCATACAAACGACTCTTATTCTTTCTTCACAAGAAATATATATAGAAATATATTTACACATTGCTTGTTTAAAATAACATTTCACTAGCATACCATTTTAAATTAATGTATTCTTCTAATGGCAAAAATAATTTCTTACAAGTAACGTCTTTCATTTTGTGACAATTGTGAAATGGTATCTGATCTGAAGCAGCAAAGAATTCTTTTCTTCATTAATGCAATATTTATTGCTTTCAGCGGTTTAAATTACATTAGCCTGAGGCCCTATATTACTTAAATTTGTGTGAACAACCAGGATTACAGGGTGTTTTTTTTTAGTTTCTTGAGTTTATTTATCTTTAGTTGATATTGTATCAGTTTCTTTTTTTCTAATTTTGGTAATCTCCTTTACAGAAAAGGATCAAATTCTCTTGAAAAAAAATTACCGATAGATGTCATATTGATCTTTTTGAAACTTCTTCCAAATATGGTGTAATGCCTTACCTGTCCTTTAGATGGCGTCCCTGTTTGGCATCGTGCATCGTCATTGGCCAATACCTTTAAATCGGCAAAGCAGGTAAACACAAAGTAGGTTATGGAAATAAATATGTCCGACGCTAAACATGTCCTCCATGATAATAATTGATCTAGTTCTAGGTTAGGAGGAAAGGGAAATCCCCGGTTCGGGTAAGTGCGGTATCGACCTCTAAACACATATTTTGAAGGTATTGACATTAATCGGAACTTCTTTGTTCTTCAATGCTTTTTTGTGGCATCATTATAGGGTTGTTAATTTATATGTTAATAATGATTAAATCATATTGAAGTATATTTCCATGAAACTTAAACCCTAAATGGGTGCTGTAAAAGTATGTTTTGGTATTGTAAAGTGACACTGCGGGAACAGTGTAACAGGCTTAAAACCGCCTGAAACTCACAACGATGAGGTCCATTAGCACTGACAGCCGAGCCATTCCAAATACTGAGGCGACATTTCGAGTTTCCCCTAGAGTTTCCCCTAGAGTTTCCCCCAGAGTTTATA
>JBCAUG010013891.1:0-11009 GCA_038406175.1 Haplosyllis leylae
AAGGATAGTTCATATTGGGGCGAAAATAGTTTTACCTCAATTCTACAATTATATGTATTACCATAATTTATACATGTGCATCCTGTGTTTTCTCTTTGTCCTGGACTTCACCAACAGTGCTATCAATTTCTTTGTTTTCATAACGATGAGTTCTAAATTTCGGGCTGTTCTGAAAAGTTTCTTTTGAATCTCAGAAAAGAGATTCGAAATTCTTGAGCGAAAACTGAAATTTGTAATAATGGTAAGAACCAAATATTTTTGCCCAAGAATAGTATTTATGTTCCAAGTAATTTTAGTGTACGCAATTTCTTTCAATAGTTAAAAAGGTTGGAGATCTGAAGTTTAAAATAGGAGACATTCTTTACTGGAAACTAGTGGATTATGAAATGAAGCATTCCTACACTTACTGGGCAGATAAATGTGCAGGTACTGGTGTTTCAAAAATGTCTTTCCCTTTTCCTCGAATTTCTTGTTTCCTATGCAATAGTATAAAATTACTTTGGGGAAATTAATTTCAGAAATTGAGAGTGGATGGGCTCCAGCTATTGCTGATAGTTCTGAAAAATTAGAACACATTAGAGAGGGATTAAAACTATTAACTAATTACATGAGTTTCTGGATTGGTGGTTCAACCAAAGATGCAGGCATAATTGATTACTCAAAATACATGGTGGACGAAACAGGTGAGAGAAAGTAGAAATAAGTATATAGATCTAAGTATCATGCACAATTCGTATCGCAAGAAATAAAAGACAATATATATACTTTAGATTGAGGTTGTCTTCTTTTTCTTTGTTACAATACTGATCTAATTGTGTTGACACCGTCAGCGTATACAATGTGAGAATTTAAATCACTGTATCAAGAAAATTTTTACACATTTAGTTGTCTGAAAGATTTCTATTCGTGGTACTTTATTTGTAATACTTTTCTCAAAAGGTCCTCATAGAGTTATTGTATCAACATGGAAGGATGGAGCATATAGCTCAGAAGGTTTTACATTGAAGTCTCTGGCCATTTCATATCCTGTTCCTAGTGTCCTTTGTGAGCAACGTAAGTAGTACCATATCAATTGTTTAATACTAAAATTGATCACAAATACATTCATCTTGTCCCACAAAAACCTTTAACGTTCTGTCTCTTGTAACAGCTGTAGTGTTTCCTATATATTTGAAGAAAGAAAAAGACATTCTGCTCAACTTTAATGTGCAATATGCATTACTTATTCTTTCACAGCTAGAATACCAGAACCGAGAAAACCAGAGCCAACAGTTCCTCCAACACCAGAGCCAACAGTTGCTCCAACACCAGAACCAACCCAAGCTCCCACACCAGAGCCAACGCAAACTCCCACACCAGTTCCTGGTGGGTATTTTTGATTACCTTCTGGCATATATGTTTTAACTGTGGTTGTGAAAATGTATTAAACCATAGTAAGCATTTTGATATGTGGAAGACTGCAATTTTTGCAAAATACACCATGAAGAAGGCAAATGCAATACCTTCGGAACATGTTGGACTTGATCTAGTAACTGCTAATGTAACTGTAACAGCCAACGTTTGATCTTTGGAAACTTATTTTAAATTCAAAAGCCTATTTCAATTACTCACATATTCAGCAATGCCTTACAAGGGATATACATAATATGGGAACAATAGAAATTCCACAACGTGTTCGTATTCCAGAGGCTAGTTGTTTGAAGTTTCAAAATGTATAGCTCAAAGTAGCACTTTCTCAATGACTTCCTTGACTATTTGTTAACATCGTTAAAATCCATGTTACATGTTTTACAGAAAGAAACCTTGCCTTCAAGAAACCAGCCTATCACAGCAGTCAACTCAGAGACTTCAGCGCGAACAGGTAGGGTTTCTGGAGCGGCAGAGAATATCTGAAAATTCTTCGTCGACATAAGAAGTTTCAATTATTTTTAAACATACTTTGTGTTTTCAATAGGGCTGTTGACGGAAACTTGGAGGCTAATATCCGAGGAAATTCATGTACCCATACGAAGAACGACAAGTCACCATGGTTGGTTATCGATCTGCAAGGCAACTATGCCATTACTCACGTCAAGATCAAGAACAGGAAGGATTGCTGTGGTAAGTGAAACTGAACGATACGTAATTGATGTAATATTGTTTTATTTAAGTTTTTTATTTAGAACAATGATACCGTGGTGCATATTTACAGTGTACCTATAGATTCGTTTTGTTAACAAAAACTTAACTTTAGTATTTTGATCATTTTGTGTGTGTACCATTCTCCAGGTAACAGACTAAGTGATTTTAAGATCGTGATTGGAAATGAATTTAGTCCAACAGAAAATCCAGCAGCACAAGCAGCAAAGATTGCATCATGGTCTGAATGTGCTCATGTTCCTGGTAAGCAGCTGTTCTGTAGTTATTTGCCTCATCAACAAATACTAAAAGATCTTACAAATCATGTCCAGAAATGACCAGTACGAAAGATGTTGACACAGAAAGCGCTAGTTTTGTCCTCAGGGGTGCTGACACCTTATTCATTCAAGGTCACAGTTTTATTATTAACTTCATCACATACCGGTAACATCACATCAAATTCACAATGCACAGACAACTTACTGACAACAACTACTTCAATCATGACAACCAGTCAGTAATTAAAATGCTTGCAGCAGCATTTCACAAGCAATGTGGACATCAATTTAAAAAAAAACATCATTTACTTATTATAATACATTTGTTGTTTATGACAGATGCATTGAATGTTGGTGAGTTCAGAGATATCAGGTGCGCTAATTCCCACATTGGAAGGTTTGTAGCCATTTACTTCGACCACCCTGGTATTTTGACTGTCTGTGAGCTGCAAATTTATGGAGGTGAGTCAGTTTTAGAGCAAATATTTAACAGATTCTTGAGATTTTCATAACAATGTTAAATATCACGTTCTAGCAATAAATGTTATTTCGAAATCCGTATGAAAAATAAAGTGTCCAAACAAAATAATACAACATTTGATTCAAAACACAATCGGGCTGAAGAATTATTCATCACTTGAGCCGTGTATTTGTTCTTTTTCCATTAGATGTACCATTGCCATCCAATTTTGCTTGTGAAAAACAAGATTTGGAGCTGTCTTGCCCTCCTGGAAAAGTTATTGAAGTCATATCAGGCAACTACGGAAGACGGGTTAGTTGTTTTGTTCTGATAATATTTAGATCTATTTTAACCGATCAAGGTTCTTCGCACAGCTACACATAAATATGAAACATTATAAACAATAAATGTAAAACCAGCTTTTTTCATCAAACTTATTGAAAACATTCGTTTATTTCCGTAAAAAAGTTGTTTAATATTTGGATATATTCTCAACAGATCAGTTATTTCTATTAATGCAATTGTTTTTGTAGCTTTCCTATGAAGAAATCTGCAACAACGGTAGACCCAGGGACATCCTCAATATCGATTGTGTTAACTACGATGGCACACTGCAAGTACTCAAAGATTCATGTGACGGAATACAGCATTGTAAGGTAAGCACACACGAAACGTAAACATCCAAAAGATGACATTTGCATCAACCCAATTTTGCTGTAAAACACGAAGTTTGGCAATTTGGGCATTTTTATGTTACGTTGTATTTGAAAATAAGTTAAAGAAACCAGTCACTCAAATTGTAATGCAATCAGTTACACCAATTGTAAATTTTCACACTTACTGCGGGAAAAAATTCAATATAACTGGAATGAATATTTTAAATCTTGCCAAAATCAAAAATTAAAATTAAATTTAAATTAACTGAATTGGTAAAATGAAAATTAGTCATAGCATAGTTTGTATCTTCCTATCCTAATTTGGGCAGACCTGCGAGGTTTCCTTGGAAAAAAAATTTTATTCATTTAAGATTAAAACGTAAATTCGACCATTTCCTTCAAGTCTCGAATGTTAAATTTTGACAAAGGCAACATCAACTAATAAATGTAATATAGATCTACATTTATGTCTCTGTGTTATTTTACCAGGTGAAGGCTAATAACAGGAACTTTGGTGATACCTGTTCAGGCATACACAAGTACTTGGAAGCTGAATACGTCTGCGGAGGTAAACAACTTTATGTTATGAGGTCTAATTAAAATTAAAAATCTGCTAAATCAGGCAACATTTTGCATTGTTGATAATTTGTTAAATATTTTGTCAACATTTCCTATGAATTTTGCGATTAATGCCATCAAAATAATGGCTAAAATACACTGAGGCAATTTGCTACTGTGATGTTTCGAAGTTTCGTTTATGAAGTTAAAGTCAATATTTTATTGTTCAGACAAGAATCTTGCACTGGGTAAACCTGCATACCAAAGCGGACAACTGAGACAATTCACGCCAGACAGGTAAGGCAATTGGTGTCATTTATTTAGCAAACATGTTTATGTTAATATTAATTTAACTTGGGGACCAGGACAGTTATAGTAAGCACAGGTTTCCTTTGTGGCTTGACAGAAAATGTTCAGAACATTTTCACTCCAAACAACAAAACTCTCAATATAGATTGTGTTAAGGAATTTTAACGTATAAAATGGAATCAACACGTTAGTAAGATTAACAAACAAACCTACAAAGAATTTCATATTTAGGAAATCAATTTCTTTTTATTTGCAGAGCCGTTGATGGTAACCTCGAGTCTAGTTTCAAAGTCTATGGCTGTACACACACTCAAGGTAACAGAAACACACCATCCCCCTGGTGGGTCGTTGATCTTCAAGGAGTGTACAACGTCACTTACCTCAAGATTACAAACAGAAGAGACTGTTGCAGTGAGTATTCTTGGAACATTCTTGCTTCAACTTTATTATTGTGTCCCAAGGTTTGGTGAAAATTAAAAATAAAGAATAAATGTATGTAATGACATGAGTCCACAGAAAAATCATTCATCCTATTCCACTTCTTTGTCTTTTACAGGTGAAAGACTTCACGATTTTGTCATTGCGGTTGGCAACTCATACCATGAAGGTTCCACAGATATAACCGATATTAAGTCATGGCCTGTAGCCACTCGTGTTGACGGTAAACTAGCTTGGTTATTTGCGAATGACTTGTTTCAAGGAACAGATAAATGTTTAACATTTTGAAAGATCTTTTAATTTGTAAAATTTCAAGTGACATTTTAATTTGTATTCTTGAACAGGGGCATTGGGAGCCGGAGAGACACGAACAATCGTCAGTACAGTGCCTCAGATTGGACAATACGTCTCAATTTACTTCGATCATCCAGGAATATTGACTCTTTGCGAAGTGCAAGTGTTTGGAAGTAAGAACAAAACTTTTCGTTACATGTTTCATTGTATATTACTAGAAAATACCATTTTGTGAAATCATGAAAACAACCGTTTTTTACATGTTTGTCTACTTTTAAGACCTTTTTTAAGAATATTGAAAGTTGTCTTTTCCATATGGGCTTTTAATATTTCTATTAATTTTTTATTCGTAATACAGATGTAGTGAAACCAGATCACTTTGCTTGCGAAAACGAGTTCCTGGAACTGGCGTGCCCAGAATCACAAGTGATCAACGTTCATGCTGCTAATTACGGAAGATCTGTACGTTAACATCAACTATTCTCTAGCGCACCTCCAAGATTTACCTCAAACAATTTACTCTTCTGTAAAATAACAACGTTGATTAATATTCTAAATTTATCTCTTGAAAGTTTTTGTGGATTTATTATGGAGACTTTTGTCTACAGATTGTAATATTTACCTCAGCTGATGATTGTCCGGAATTTTGTATTTGAACATTCATTTAAAAAAAAACAAAAATATTTTGAAAAATTATAATAGGTTAACTTAAATAGCATGTTCTTTAAGCCTCAATACAATGTGATTTTCTGATTTTCATCTAGCTTTCCTACGACGACATCTGCTTCTCTTCGAGCAAGAAAGTGAGTGTAGATTGCGACAACCACGATGAATCACTCCGAATAATGAAGATGCACTGTGACGGTGAACAATCCTGCAAGGTAATTGATTTAAATGAGAAAAAAAAAGACAGTACATTTTAATATTTGAAAAAAGACCAACAAAATGACTTCTATTACAAAGATTACTTCTCTTCTATTTTCCCAAAGGTTCATGCCACTAATGCCTTATTTGGTGATGCCTGCAGCGGAATTTTCAAGTATCTGGAAGCCGATTATGAATGTGTCCCAGGTATGTCATCATATTGTTTTTTGTACAGGAAATCTTCCATAGGTTCAAGTCATTGCTGGAGTGTACTTCATCTATAAAATACCGTTCGTTCAATTCGTTTTCACCTCATCAAGCTAAACCACTGCATAGTATTTAAAGCAACCTCATCAAAATATATATCCGGCCTAAATAGTTACAAATACTAGACCTGTCCCACAGAAATAATATCTTTGCCATGATGTGATATTCAGTAATGATAGTCATTTTCCAACATATATAAGTAAACTTAACTTTCATTGTAAGATAGAAATACTTTTTGAATTGAAATTTCTGTTGCTACTCTTTGTAAAATATGGAACAAATGAAAACCTTCATTCCACATAAAAATAATAATTGGTAAAGTGTCACTTGAACCCAAATGATTTAATATTTCAACATGGCACCCAAGAAGACTACCCTTTCACACAATTGCAGTATAAAACTTTCTTCTCGTTAACTGAGACTGAAAAGTTCTTAATTTGTGTCAAAAGCTTTAAAGGTTATCAATAGGAATATCAGCCAATAAGATCTACAAATATAAAAGTAACAAAATCAAAATTTACAAAAACATCTAAAGAAAACAAGCAAAATTTGAGAGAGGTGGAATTTTTTTTCAAAAACTTACCTTAAATGGGGGGTATTTCATATTTGCTCAAAGTTTACTTTTGGGAATTTTGTCTACTAATATTTTTGTGAATTGCCACTGAAGATAGAAGAATAAAAGTCAGTATTATTTATTTTAGTTGAAGGTACAGACACAGACATCCAAAAGGTGATAATAGACTGGGATAACTTGGACATTGAACACTAAGATGAAAGATAACATTTACTTGAAGACTTGGACAAGAAAAAGGATATCAGATTTATGCCTTTCTTAGTTTAGTGTTGACAAAATTAATTGAGCAAACTATATGATAATGTATGGTGATTTATGGTCAATAAATATTCAGAATTAGTGAGAAGCAAACTAGTTGTTGAGTCTTATTTAATCTGTAGTCTCCCCATCAGATAATTGTGATACATGCAGGGTTTAGCTACATTCATCATTGATGGTGTACTCTTCAGCATGGCTAATACCTTTGGTGTTATTTTCTGTGAAATGAATTATTCACCAAAATTTGCTACTGATACTGAAATGATTACATATCATCATTAATGACTGATTGACTTACTAAGTAGAGTGAATTAGTTGTAAAATCACCGAAAATTGCTAATCCCTTTAACTTACTAAATGATTGTTAGGTCAACAACAAAGCCTTCTGGAATATTTAAAGAATGTTAGGAGTAAGGGATATGAATTGATTCTAAAAAATCTGACGGGCTCCTGTGGCCAAGACAAATGATGGAGATAAATGTGTTGAAAATAATGATAACAAAAAGAATTCATCATTAGTTTTGAAACTTAGTCCCACATGGAGCGCCATGCGTACAATTCAATGCACCAAGAAACTTGGAATATTTTGAAATGCGACCATTGCAAAATCATTCAAAGTGATCCAGTAATAAATGACAAGATATTTACAAACAGAATATTAGTGTTTGATCTGTCTTGAATAAAAAAATGTGAGACAAACTTTAACTACTTGTAAAATTGATATCGAAAACAACTTGTCACATGCCATTAGTATTGGTCTATACCCCTGTTTTATTAACAGTACTTACAGCACTATCTATCAAAACATCATGTGCTGTAAGATTATTCTGGAGATAGCTGAGAAATTTACCTAAAATTGCTATCCACTTGCCAAATAATTCTGATATACAGGTTAAGATCTCTAACATTGCTCTATCAAAGGTAGAAATGTCTCTTTAAAAGAGGAAGAACCACACGTGATGCCAGATTAAATACCCATCATAGATAGTAATTATACACATTAAGATCACTAAATGTCACTAAGATGAACATTAATTTTTGCATGGAAAGATCCTATATGATGCCAAGACATTTGTTCATGACAATCACATTCAACATTTTGTTCTGCAATATTGTTTTCACCACCAGCTGTTACACCAAAATCTGAAATGTGACCTTAATTCACAATTCCTTTATTATCAGCTCCCACATCAAGACCAGTTCCTACTCATGAACCAATAACACCACACAGGCCAGAACCAGGTAAAATATATATTCTTGTATTTACACAAAAAGTTGATACTTTTGAAATCAAAATAGTTAGTAAAGATATGATTTTTGATGCCTAAGTATTCCAAAGTTTAGGTATTATTCTCATGTGAAATGTAGCTTACATGATGAAAGACATGCTAAATTTGTTTGTAAGGTGAGTAATATTATCTTGACTGTTGTTTTATGTTTCATGTCACTATTTTTTGTTATTCTATGATTATGTTGATCAAAATATGATTTTTGATGTCCAAGTATTCCAAAGTTTAAATATTATTCTCAAGTTTGAGATGTAGTTCAAAAGATGAAAGATATGCTAAATTTGCTTGTAAGGTGAGTAATATTATGTTCACTGTTGATTTTATGTTTCATGTCACTACTTGTTTCTGTTATTCTGTGTTATGTTGATTAAAATTCTTGGAAGGATTGTAGATTATCAAAGTCAAGATCATATTCAAGATCATATTGTGAGTAATTTATCTAATGATCTGAATACAATGTGCCTCACTGGACTATTTTGTTGATATCTTCAGCAAACCATTAAAATAATGATAATAAGTCACATTTACTTTCTGGCTAATTGCAGTGTTACAAAAAGGTACTCAGACAGCATGACATCATGACTCCAGAGTGTAAACAAATTTGCACCAATGAATGCATCCAAAAATAGGCCTACTATCAGATATTTCCATTTGATTCTCTAACAACTGGTATTCATAAGTTTAATGTTGACCAGATGTTAAAAAAATTGTTGGAAGCCCTGCTTACAAAAGTTCATAAATTGGAAATTAATTTACTGACAGGTAAATTACATGTTTTATGTTTTGTCTTTAATTTTAACATTGTCAGAAGAAAATATATAAATTACCTGTTTGATAGATCTACCTGATTGATACACATGTAAGCTGAGACAATCACTTGCTGGATTCAGCGGTCTCCAGAAATCACAAAAACAGCTACCATGGATCTACCATTAAAGTTTCAAGCCAGTACAAGAATGCTAGTCCAAAAGAGCTGCAAAAGTTTATTCCTCACTCAATGATATTTTATCAGTTTGGTTACAGTTTTAGATAACCATAACTGCAGAATTTAATTGTTGTGCCATTATGAATTCAAACCTAGGTCACTGAGACCTAATTATTAGGCAATGATTTACCGATAGTAAGTGTTAAATATCAATAGATAAAATATCAAGAAGCAATGAATTTCACTTTGATGGTTCATTAGCAAAATAGTTTCTCTATCCTGTGGCAAACTAATGGCTCACCATCTAACCTCTGACTTCATCCAGCTTGCACAGAAAGAGATCTACACTTTAAACTTAAAATGCCACATTATTGTCCACCTATTGAAAAGTAATGTGGTATAGTATATCTAATGCCAAGGGTTCATTAACCACAGGAGGTTTAACCATATTCTCTGTTAAAGGAACACTAAATAACCCACTGTAAATCACGACCCACATTCACAAGTATGAGCCTACCTACAGCTATGCAGAAACAGTAGTATATGCAAAACTGTAGCCAATCTGTATCCTGGGAGTATTTAAAACATAGTGGGGCCTTTATTCAAGTTTCTCCAGCCAGAATTGAGTTCATGCCTTACCTGGTAACTTCAGAGTCCTGCCAAAGGACTAACTACCACACAAACTTTACTATATGCCACTGTCCAAGAAGTAAGATGTCTACCATGCAAATATATGCTGAAATACATAACAAGAAAGCCAGATGGCTTCATGCAGAGCTGTTTTCCATGTTTTCCATGGTTTCCTGGAAACCATATGGTGTCCTTGTGGAAACTATGTGGTGTCTATGTGGAAACCATGTGCTGTCCATGTGGAAACCATGTGATATCCATGTGGAAACCATGTGATGTCCACCTGGAAACTACATAGTGTTCACATTGAATCCACATGGTATCCACATGAAAACCATGTGGTATTCACCTGAATAACACATGGTGTCCATGTGGAATGTTGTATCCACATAGAGACCACATGATGTCCATGTGGAAACCATGTATTGTCCACCTGGAAACCATGTGATGTCCACTTGTAAAACCATGTGGTGTCCAACTGGAAACTACATAGTTTTCACATGGAAACCACATGTTATCCAGATGGAGACCATGTGGTGTCCATCTGGATAGCACATGGTGTCCATGTGGAATGTTGTGTCCATGTGGAAACCATGTAGTGTCCACCTGGAAACCATGTGCTGTCCACATTTGAAACCATGTGCTATCCACATGGTAACCATGCTGTGTCCACATAGAACCCACATGGTGTCCATGTGGAAACCATGTGATGTCCATTTAGAAACAATTTGGTTTCCACATGGAAACCATGTGATGTCCACATTTGAAACCATATATGGTGTCCACCTGGAAACCACATGGTGTCCACATGGAAACTATGTGGTTTCCATGAGGTAAGCATATTGTTTCCACATAGAATCCACATGGTGTCCACATGGAAATCATGTGGTGACCACATTGACACCATCTGGTATCCATGCAGACACAATGTGGTTACCATGTGGACACTCCATGGGTTCCATGTGGACACCAAGACATAAGAAGTTACATCACTTCAATTGCTATTAGAAGTAGAAAAATTACCAATCTTTGAATGCCTGTAACTTCCTTAATAATGGTCTGATTTTCAATCTGCAAAAAGTTTTGGAAAG